>JAPYYV010008605.1:0-12497 GCA_030522625.1 Copidosoma aretas | reverse complement strand
TGCCCCCCCCCCCCCATTTGTTAGGCTATCCCTTACTTATCTAAAAATCCGCAAGGGCTTAGAAATTATATAAGTCTAATATAATCTTCCCCCCCGATCCACTACCCTACCGCATTTGAACCATAGCCGAAGATGGCTGACGTCAGCTAAAAGACACATTCTCGACGAAGTCTCCCAAAAACAGACGAATTATTCCGATTACGGATAAATCCTTTCACTCAACCGCCCAACATCGTCGAACATTGCCGAAAACAACCGATTGCAGCTAAAGCCACTCCTTCACAACCCTTCGGATTTTCTCTTTTTCCCGCACGCCTTTTTCGGCTAATAGACAGAGGCACAACAATAAAACGTAACCATTAGTAATACAACTGATGAAACAGATAACGGAACGCTCGTACGCTCGAACGCTATGAAATAAAAATAAAATGTAACTTAAACATCTACAACCAAATAACCAAATAGACTCACCTGTCTTCACTATCCATTAACAAATCCTTTATTAACTTAGCGTGTAAGCAGAGAAGTATATTGGGTTTCGGAATAAAGTACATAAGCGAATTCCCTATATTATACCCTAATAAAACCCGATTGCAGGAATCGGGCAGAGCAACCCATTAATGCCCATGATGCAAAGAAACCAGGTGTGTGCAAGCCCTGATTGCACTGTAGTCCAGCGAACTATATCCAAGCGATGATAGGCTAAGATCTCCAAATCGGAATCCATGTTTTTTTCATACAAAATATGATTAGCAATATATTTTCGTGTATAATACTTACTATATAGGTGTCTTAAAATTTCGATCATGATGTGAATAGACAAGGTTTGCTAGCCAAAAAACGTGACAAACAGTAATACCAAAAATATAATAGATACTGTATAGACGACACGTACACTTAAGCTTAATACTTAATTCAAATAAATTTGAACCCACGCACTTTAAACCAAATCACTAAAATTACTCACCCTTTTACAATGTTCATTATTGAATAATTTATCAACTAATTCAAAATATTATCAATCAATAACATAAATATGAGTATCTAGCTCCTGCACCCGAATAATCCAATATACTTTAACCTAATATCTGAAGGGAAAACAAATAATCAAAGTCAAAACCATTTCTTGTTTCAAATAATTGGGTTATTGAAAAAGTGGAGATTTTTCAATTATTTCAGAAGTAATTATAGAATCGTGTATTTTTAGTCAGTCGAGAAAAAATTGGCAGATATGTAGGAAAAATTTTTGAAAAAAACTTGGGCACCCATGTATTAAGTTATACTTTTCCGGTAAACAATATTTGTAGAAATGGCTGATCACGCCAAAATTGGTTCAGTAATGTTTCCAGCTCAAATTTTTAAATAATAAGACGTAATGAAGATCAATAATTTATTAATTGAACCTTATATTTATAAGCCAATGATAGATAATATTATATCTGTAAAACTTTGTTCAAAAAAAATTCTGAAAAAAGTGTAAGAATTTAGAAAATAATTAATTAATTTTTTTAAAGTAAAAAATTTAAAAAATGTACGAAATAGTAATTATTATGTGGAAAAGCTACTACTGACATTTATTTCTAAGGTTTTAAAAAACTTAATAAATTAATTGTTTGACATTTTATTAATGTAAACCAACAAATATTCAAACAAATTTATAAATTAGCAGTAACTCAATAATTAAATTAAAAGTGAGTTACAAACTGAAATATAGAAGGTTATGATGTATAGCTTACTAACAGTTAGCTCGTAGATAAGTTGACACGGCACATGGTTCATATGCACGAGATCGTGAGTCTAAATCCCGTGAAAAAGGTTTTTTTTTAGAAATTGAAGTCTCACTTACTTTACATATTTTTGAAGAGAAAAAATTTTTAATTCATTGATTTACTTTTCTGCATAACGGTCATATAAAAGTATAACTTTAATTAAATTTCTAAATACATGGGAGGATGCTATCAATGGTTATCTCGTACGATCCCAGAGTTATCATGAAAAATCTGGGGGTCAGCGCACGGAGCGCGCATGGGGGCGGAGCCACACTAGTATATATGTAAATATATAAATATACATATATATATATATGTATATATATATATATATACACATGTGTAGGTGACTTATGCATACAGATATACTTTTACACGTAAGCAACGGCATTATTGCTCTGGCACTTTTCTTTCCTCTGCCCACCTTCCTCCATGATGGCTGGAGAGTGAATATTGTTAGCTGAGCCTTGCATAAGCCTTTATAGCTTAACCGTCACCACCACCGCCTCTCATCAGGCTGTACAATACGTATGAAAAAAGTATACTTATACATACGATTCATACACTGTGCCTATGTATGCTACATATTTGGACGGCTCATGTGTAGCGTTCTTATAAGTGATAGAATTCAAGCGCGCGGAATTTGAATGGGCTATATGGGCAAGACCGCAAAAACCCAGTACCCTAAGTCCCAAGCTATTTAACCTATTAACCTGAGGGACAGCGAGCTTAATAATATAATGATTGAATAAATTATTGATCGAATAGAAACATAACTTAAATCCCAGGATTTTAACCCAGTAACCTGGGGGACAGCGAGTTTGATAATTGATTGATTAAATAAATTATTGATTGAATAAGAACATAACTTAAATCCTAAGCTATTTAACCCAGTAACCCGGGGCACGGCAAGTAAATAATATATTGAGTAAATAAATTATTGATCGAATAACAGCATAACCTAAATCCCAGGCTTTTTAACCCAGTAACCTAGGGGACAGCGAGTTTAATAATTAAATAATTAAATAATTTAATAATTAAATAACAACATAACTTAAATCCCAAGCTATTTAACCCAGTAACCCGGGGCACGGCAAGTAAATAATATATTAAGTAAATAAATTATTGATCGAATAACAACATAACCTAAATACCAAGCTTTTTAACACAGTAATCCGGGGGGCAGCGAGTTTAATAATTAAATGATTAAATAAGTTATTGAATAAATAACAACATAACTTTAATCACAAGCCCTTAACCCAGTAACGCCAGAAGCCAGCGAGTTAATAAAATAATAGTTACCTAAATTATTGGTTACATAACAACATAACCTAAATCCTAAGCTATTTAACCCAGTAACCCGGGGAAGCAACAAGTTTGATAATTAAATGATTAAGTTAATTATTGATTAAATAACAACATAACTCAATTCCTAAGCTTGTTTACCCAGTAACTCAAGGGAGAGAGTGTTATGAATATAATAATGAAATAAAAAAATGTAGGGAATTAGGCAACGTTGATATGTATATATATATATTGCATAAGTAAAATACTATTTACTCGTTATCCACTGGGTTCCTGGGTTAAAAATCTTGGGATTTAAGTTATGTTGTTATTTAATCAATAATTTATTTAATAATTCAATTATTAAACTCGCTGTCCCCCAGGTTACTGGGTTAAAAAGCCTGGGATTCAGGTTATGTTGTTATTCAATCAATAATTTATTTAATCATTATCTTATTAAACTCGCTGTCCCCCGGGTTACTGGATTAAATAGCTTGCGATTTAGGGTACTGGGTTTTTGCGGTTTCACCCATATAGCCAATTCCAATTCCGCGCGCTTCAATTCTATCACTTATGAGATCGCTGCTCATGTATATGGATATATTTTTGCACGTAAGACACTTCATTATAGCTTAAGCACAGTAGTGCCACTACTATGCCTGCTTACACAAATGTTTTTTTTGTCATCAGAGCGACAGATATGTTTCGTCACACAAGCATTAGCGTGTTGTATACATCGCTTGAAACAATACTTAATATTTAAGCCTCTCGCTCTCTTTTCAGTAAAATTATAAACTTAAAGCAGATCAGATTCCAACAATATTTATGGTCTGCCTCTTTTAATTATACGGGGGTGTTAAATGATGCAAGTTGCAGGTTTATTCGACTTAAGTGCTGAGAGGCAGTAGGAAAGGTTTCTGCCGACACGTCAACGTGGATGATCTTGTCGTGGCGGGTAAGAGAGAGAGGAAGCACACTAGCATCAAATAAAACAAGTCACTGGCATGTCAACTCTAGCCTACTCATCTGAGGCAAGCGTCAGCGCGAAAATACGATGCCTTATCTGCCTCTCTTATCAATACGACGGTATTAAATGATACAAGTTGCGGGCTTTGTCGACTTAAATGTGGAGAGGCGGTGGCAAAAATTTCTGTGGACACGTCATTGCGAAGGATGTTATCGAAAGACGTCATTATTGCCTACATACGCATACTGCAGGTCTTGAGTCTCTAACCACAGTGGGAAAAGCCGCATTAGCTGCCGCTCTTGTAACGGTGCTAGAGACTTTGAACCGCGTGCGAACTTAAGTGATTCACGCAGTATAGAAAATCACCCCTTACCTTTACCATATTGATGGAAGCCCTTACCACGCTCTCACCTGTGAGGTACAACTATAATTTTTTACCTCTTGATAAAATAGAAAATTTACTGCCAATCCATTAACTCTACTAAAAGAATATAGTGTTCAAGATGCTTAACGTTGTGTAGAGCATATTTGGTTCTATGTAAGCCGTTGTGGTTCGTAACGTTTCTTATTTTATACATTAATGGATAACCAAGCTCTGCAACATTAAAAACATTTAATTAAAATCGCTTCCACCGACTTTTCTGCATAAGGCCTCCTACATATATTTTGCTAGACTCTTTAAGTCACTTTTAAAGAACTTTACCGATGGTGTTCAGGGTAATTTGTTCATTTCCCATGATAAGCCAAGATAATTACAGTTTAGCCTTGCAATTTCTCTTTTGTCTTTGTCGGTCAGTCTTTGCCAAGGAAGTGGCTGCCTTAATGTATATACGATAGGCTTAGCATTTTCAGTTAGTGGAACTATGATCAACTCTTTTAGCACAAAGTTATTGACGGTCTGTTTGAAGCCCTGCATATCAACTATGTAGTCTATTACATTGTAATTTTTTATAACCATGATTTTCAGGAGTCTTGCTTGAAAACATTTCTGTAAACTTTTCTAACCAAGATGTTACATCATCATCACCATCGTTAATAAATAATTTTTGATATTTGACATCTGTTGTAAATTTGCTATTTGTCGGCTTATGCGACATATGGATGACTATTTTTTAAAAATTATTATTCAAAAGATTTTACAATTTTTACTATTTCCGATTTTTTCCACGGAATTTTTCTTAATGGATTTCTCCTCTTTATTTCGATAATATTTTTCCTACTATTCTTGTCGACGTTAATTGTCTTTTTCTTTGCTGCTTCAACTTCTCTGACCTTTCTTTATGATGGCTAGAGAGCCAATGCCGTTAGCGGAGCCATACATTGGCTTTTATAGTCTTACCCCCACTATTTTACCCCTACCACTACACATTACATAAGTTTTTTGACGTCACCACTCATCAGATTGTACTAAACATTACGATCATGTAGAACCAAGCAATATGCTGATGTGTCGGCGGGAAAATTGTCATGAGATTTAAATTCTAGACGTACATCTACTGGCACATTTTTCAACGACTCATTTTGCTGGGAGCAATCAATGACGATGAGAGGTGCGGTCCTTTGAAAACCATATCTGTCTTACAAAGGTGCGTGATCCTTACCGTGATGTACATTCCAAAAATTGGCATACATTTCATGCAACAATGCACATTTATTATTCGTTATATAAGGTGTCCGTAAGGATGATACAGTGAATTCAAGTAGAGTTTAACATTTCTTATGTTGCAGTGATCAAACTTGCTAGCATTAGCATCTTTCTGATTTTTGCAACTATTTTGGAAGGCCAAAATAACATAGCGTGGCTTTTTAAACTGATAAGACGTCTTAACTGTCCATTATTGTTTCCATGTTGATGGTAAGAGTGCATATTCATAGAGCTCCCAAGTTCGGATATAAACTTATCTTTTCGTAATTAATTCAGCAGACGAATTTTATGAGAATCTAACATTGCAACATAGGGTATGAGCAAATAAGGCTTTAATATTATTATTTAACTTTCTTTTCAAGTTACAACGGCATTAGCGGCACCATTAGCCGGGGGAATTCCCTGTTGAGCAACTGCATTCATGTCATTTTTTGATCTCGTAAGTATACGTTCGTGTGTTACAGTAACAACAATATTACAATAGTCTTCAGTAAAACCTTATATCATACTAAGTGGCATCATCACGTTAAAATAGCTATCCTTAGTTAGATTAAAAGCGTTATTGCCTTTCCAACCTGCATTCTGACTCATTTTGTCTTGTTTGGAACTAAGCGTTAGCTAATTTTTCATGAGGGTCGTCAGACCTACATTTTCATACTTATCTATCTCTACAGCGTTTATTTTATATCTACTTTCTTCAAATAAGTAATAGATGGGATTATTTACTAACTAAGTATTCGTCGGTTTTGTATTACCATCTGCTTTAACTAATTTTCTTCAAATGTGTAAGAAACTGCGAGATGGTAGCAGACATGAATTTAGGTGCTGAATAAAAATATGGATTTCATCACTATTGCAGTATGTTGCAGATACATACGGTTGATGAGCATACATCTCATAGTGTGCGATGGATTCGTCAAAGGTAAACAGGGACTGAATACTTTGAATTTCTTCCATGTTTATTACAAAGAAGGAATGAAAATATGCAATTTAGTCTCCACCACGGGTTTTTATTTCTAATCCTAGATTTCTAAGAAATCAGATCTTTTGATGCATTAGCTTTTGACGTTTTAGCGGTCTTCTCCTGCGTGTTGACAGTTCGGAAGCTCTTTGTCGACTGAGCGCTGGATAGCACGTCGATTTGCTTATACACTTGATATAATTGTGGACGATCCTCATCACAGAGTGGGTTTTATGTGCAACCTTACCGTTATAATAACCGCTTGGGAGTTTACATCAATTTTATCTTACCGTTATAACCTTACCACGAGAATTGACCAAGTCACCGTCCTCATCGACTGTGCGTAGTTTTATGTGGTCAATATTACGTCTAACGATTGGTAAATATATTGTTTGTGACGGAATTTTATTGATTTTGTATCCTGGTGGTAGAGCTTGGAAATATTCGTGAATCGTATGAACCTTTGTTCGGATTATGTAGGCTTCAGTGGTGATGTTGCACTCGACTCGTTTACTGCGACTGCAACTGACTACGTTTACTTTAAGGATTGATACAGGTAAGTCTGAGTTATGGGTGGAGTCATCTTCGAGCTCTCGTTTAGTGAAACCTAAAAGTTTTACTACACAATCTTCTGGTTTGAAATTAATAAAATGGCTACATGTTATTACGCTGCGAAGTGTATAATTGTTCTGTTTTATATCAATACTTACATTATCAAGTTCTAATGCATCAATCAAAAATGATTCAATATTTCGAATTTTATAACAACTTGTTAAAAAGGTAACCACTCGCTCACCCATGTTAAATTTATTTATGTCTTAATCAATATTCAGGATTAGATTAATGGTCAAGGAGTTGTACCAAACCAAGGACGTAGTTGTATTTTTGTAATAATCGGCGGAAAATACTACGCTTTCTATATAGAAGAAGTACCAGACAGAATTAGCGTCAATGTTTCTTTCATGACTGCTGAAGAGCAAATGAATGATTTCCGACTATGATAACACCTTATATACTTTTGGGCAACCTTCTTGACAAGAATCGTTGATACATATAACCGCAATTGTAAGAATCAAAATCTTCATATTTTTTATGGTTATACTTAACACTATCAGCTCCTAAGTACAACATTAAATCGAAGGGTGGTTGCAGATAACTAAACCTATCAAAGTGAGTGACCTCATTACCACATTTTCTATACGCCACCCTATGAGTTTCAGGTCGATTCTTATCATTATTATTTACTATTGCGGTTTTCCGGTAGTGTACTCTGTCAGCAGGTAAGTCGTTTCTCAATATAGCTTTACGAAAAGTAAGAATTTTTTATTTTTTAGCATATTTAAGTTAATTAGTGTTAGTGCTCTATCGGCTATTCTTACTTTATTCATTTTTTTTTTAAACCTTTTTCAGCAAATAGCTTTAAGTAGACATCCAATCGAGTTTTATCTGGCTTGAGGTGAAGGAATTTTCCAAGAGCAATAGCCTCAATACTTTTATTATGTCTTTTTTTATCTTGCAGTTGCTTTTTAGCTCCCTTAGTAGCATTATTACTTTTCAATAATTCAGCCACCCCATTGGCTAATGCACCAGTTGCACTTAAGCAAGTGACTGAGAGTATCAGGGGTAATGCACCTCTAACTCTAGCAGGGAGCTGTAAGACACGTGGTTTATTCACGCTCTTCTTTCCACCTGCTTTTTTAACTGCGCTACGTGCACCTTTCAAAACTGAAGTAATAACTTTACGTGTATATTACCTTTTAGCATTGACTTTTCGCGAAGTAGCTTTGATTACTGTATTTAAGGCAGATCATGGATTATTCTTCTTCGGACCAATAATCAATTTATTTTAAAGCTTAATAGCACATGGTATAGCTAGAGCAGCTGCTTGTTCTCCAATGCTCGAATCTCCGACTTTGACTCTTTGCCAAGCTCCCTCAGCTAATACTCTATCTGTTAAGTTTCTAGCCTTAATATTTTCTCGATTCCGAGAATAAGCTTTATTGTGCTTTTGTCACGCTGCGTCCAGCGGATCCATCCCGCAATTACTTCTAGTGAGACGTCTAACAAGTTTAGTACCTTGACCGCAGTATTAGTAGCCAGGTATTTGAATTTTCACAGGTAAACTAATAATTTCTCTATTCAGAAGATCACGCCCTCTTCGACGACAGATAATCATCACTCTTTAGAGGTTGAATCATGACTGAGCACTAAGGGTTAGGAGTGCTCTATTTATACCCTACACGCACGCGGAGTTAGAGTATAAAAGCATCTCGTATTTTACCACCTCGTCAGTCATTGTCTAGCCTTTATACTTTGCAGACATGAAATTCAAAGATAAAACTGTGAAATTGCAAGTTCCAATTTTTGACGCTGTTGTGAAACAAGAAAAGCTCTCGCATCGACATAGTGAATTACTTTTAAATAGTATTCAAGCCGTATTCTGTGGTCCATCCAACTGTGGCAAAAACAACAGTCTATTGGTACTAATTGTAGATCCAAACGGACTGAGGTTTGAAAACGTCTATCTGGTTTCAAAGTCGCCTGATCGCCAAAGTGTAAGTTTTTGAAAGACCGGTTGGAGCTCATGGATAACGTGGGATACTTTCCTTTCAATAAACATGAAGCAGTAGTATCTCCAGATGATGCACTACCCGATTCCATCATGATTATCGATAACATAGCTTGTAAATAGCAGGATAATGTAAGAGCTTTCTACTGCATAAGAAGACACAAAAACGTGGACTGCTTCTACCTCTGTCAGTCATATGTACAAGTACTAAACCACCTTGTAAGAGACAATGTTAATCTATTAGCTCTATTTCGTTAATATGAGCTTAATTTTAAACAGGTGTATGACGATCATGTGAACTCTGATATGTCCTATGGTCAGTTTAACGAACTATGATCTAATCGTTAAAATGATGATGAATATGGATTCGTTGCTATCGACAAGTATAAACGGAGTCATAGCGGTCGATACAGCAAAGGTCTCGGCAGTTTTGCTATGAATATAGGAGTGTATAGCGCAAACCATTCAGTCTACTTTGAGAGGTTTAAGTGTAAATATGTATGAGCGAGAGAAAGACGTGCTACACTAACTGCTGAGAGCAAGAAAAGCTGTGAAAAAGAAGTGTAGATTATAAAAATTTGGATGATATAATGTTAAAAATAACTCAGTGAAATTTTTAATCCTATTACAGATCCTTTTAAGGAAATAATTACTGAATCGAAGAAAGTAAAAAATAAATAAAACTATTCTGCAACCTATAATAATTTTTAATAACCATCTATGAGGGCACTACCCATTAAACGAATGAAAAAAGAAAAATATAGCGCTGATGACGCGATTTTTTATTCTGCTGGCAGCCAAAGTGACAATAATGATGATGATGATGATGATGATGATGATAAAATGAATATCATTATGCAAAATTAAACTGATGATAGAAATAAGAAGACGCCTACCATCGTATATTAACAAATTGTTGATGAAAATCAGAAAAATTATACGATTTAGTGCACGGGCTTCGAAAAAAAGATGGAATGTATGTATTTGGAAGTTCATTAGTAAATTTTAACACCAATAAAATCAGAAAATATCAGTTAAAATATCCTATAAGCGATGAATTGATAAAGCTACTTGTAAAAAAACATTCTTACACCACTCACACATTAAAAGTGATTACGAAAAATATTACATACTTCTGGAAACTTTAAGTGCGCATCAAAAGGGATTTAGCAAACATGGAACTACACGAACGCATAATTAAAATAAATTTAATAAAATTATAGGTCTGTTGTTTGATTTTATTGCCAGCTAAAAGGACTATTGCTGGCTCTCTACAAAACTGCTAGAACAATACAGTCAGTAGATCCAAAGTGGTGAGTGCTTTAGATAAACTCAATGCTTCAAAGATTAGGTTCGAGCTTGTGGCAGAGTACATGATACAAAAGAATGATATAAAAGTTATTGATCAGAAGCATTTTACTACAAAAAATGCTAAAATCTTGAGATTAGCTAATATAGATGATGGTTGGTTTAAATTACACATGAAACAGCCCATAACACATTAAATAAAAGATGTTGAAGAAATAAACTATAGCTGGACACTATAGCAGATAATTAGTTTGACTGTGAATATCAACAACTATAACCTAATCAAAGTAAATTTATTTATAAAATTACCAGAGAATGTACGAAAGGAAAAAGCTTTTGTAAATGTCCAAAGTCATGATGATAGCGTGAATCATTATAAACCATATAAAAATGAACTAAACTTTAATGGAATAGAGTTTTCAGTTTCTTTCAATAAAGTTAGCATGTTCAAGAAACGAGATTCTGTTTCTGAAAATGTGTACATGTTAAAGAAATATTGTAATAAACATTCAATTTCACTATGTCACATTACCACTGCGAATAAAGACAATCTTATGAACCTTCTCCTCATACAGAATTTTTACAACGATAAAGACAATGACGAAGAGGATAAAGATATTCTAAAACTAAAAACCAACATATACGGATTAAAAATCTGTCAAGATTAGTATTTAATCAGCTGACAAATATGAAAGTAAAATGCTGGGTTTGTGATGGATGTTTACATTTTTTCTATAATAATGATAAGCTTCGTAAGCATAAAATAGATTGTGTGAATGTAAGCAAGTGTCAAATGTACCTACCAATTGAAGAAAACATCGCTCTCAAGTTTCAAAATTTTAATTCCGCTCAACAACTTTTTTACGTCATCTATGCAGACTTTATGTGTTGTCTTAAGCCTATGCAGGATAATATACGTGCAGTCCAAAAGCATCAAGCCTAAAGTATAGGCTATTATATAAAGTGCAGCTTCGACAACAGTCAATCACACTATAAAAGTAATCGAAGAGAAGATGATGTGGAAACATGAGCAGATTGGTTCATTTGAGAATAAAAGGCCATTGCAAGTAACGTGCAAAAATTATATGAGAATCTAAGACCAATAAACTTGACTCACAGAGGAAAAGATAAATTTAGATGCTAAAGCTTGTCACATCTGTGGTGGCTCATTCGAAAAAAATTATAAGAAAGTGCAAGATCATTGCTGTTTGACGGAAAGACTTAGAGGTGCTGTACACGAAAGTTGCATCGTTACCTACCAGAATTCAAGATTTATACCAGTCATATTCCGCAATCTTACTGGCTATGACTTGCAAATTATCATCAAAGAGTTGGCATCAAGAAAAACTTCGAGGGACGGGTCAAACTCATTGCCAAAGACAAGGAGAAGTGTATTTGATCAACCAAGCTTATAAAGCGTGACAACATTTATTTTTGATTCATCGACTCGTTTAGATTCATGCCCTCTTCTTTAGAAAAATTGGCATAATATTGGGATAAGTATGGGATCACCAGAAGTGAATTCCAGCATATTTACAGTTAGAAGCAGACAAAGCTGTTGCTTAGAAAAAGTGTATTCCCATACGACTATGTTTGTTCTCTGGAGAAGCCGAGAGAAAGAGAACTTCCATCAAAAGCGGCATTTAATAGCAACTTGACTGACAGTGGAATTTCCGATGCTGACTATGCGCATGGTTGGATGTCATGCTGATGCTCACCCAGGTGGAATTGAAATCGCTCACTGACATAGATATGCTCCTATTTGCAGAGCAAGGCATCAAAGAAAGAGTAAGTCAATACTGCAACCGTTATGCCAAGGCCAATAACATGTACGTTGGTAAAGACTGTTATCCTACAGAAAAACATCAATACCCTATGTACTTTGACTAAAATATCTTGTAAGGATAGGCAATGCCACAGGTATTACCAAAATCGATCATATCACGGAATCAACCTTTCTTGATACAGCAGATGATCGATATGTTTGTGCTGCT
>JAPYYV010008604.1:0-16116 GCA_030522625.1 Copidosoma aretas | reverse complement strand
ATAGACATATAAAGAGTAAACTGCTCATTACCAGCGAGAGCAGTGAAGCTCGCGTAGAAGGCGAGGGCAGTGAGTCCATCTCTCTTGCTCACATTTAGAGTAAAAGGTGTGTGAGAGAGATAGACTCACTGCCCTCGCCTTCTACGCGAGCTTCACTGCTCTCGCTGGTAATGAGCAGTCTACTCTTTATATGTCTATGGATTATTTATGCTTTGAAGACTAGCTCTAGCAGCAAGTTGTTTTAACGTTCCACTTATTCCATCATATGGTCCCTTGCCATGGGACGTTGAGAAAAAATGCCATCCGTATGCTATTCCAAAATCTTGTAAATGATGAGTTATGTTTACAAAATTTTATTTGTTTTCATACTGTGCGCTCAAACCGTTCGTAAAATATGTTATCTTATCAACACCTTTCAAACTCGTTTTTATAAATTCTACTAGTTGTTTTCGAAAGTGATGAACAGCAATAGTGTTATGATGTAAGCATTTAGAAATGAAAACGAATTTTTTGACTTTTACTTCATCTTCATTATCTTTACAATAAATTGAGAATGGATGTATAGTAGCTTGATCACTATTCCGTGCCCACCTTGTACATAATTATGTAACACAAATGCATAATTTTCTCTGAAATCACATGCAACAATGCATTCATTTTTCATCATATTTTTTTTTTTATAATATAAGAATTCCATTTGATTTTTTACTAAAAAAAAATATAGCAGGAATTTCCCAAGCCATTACTTAAAAGTTGTATAAATTCATCTACAATATATATTAAAGTCTGCAGTGAAGTTCTGTCTATTGTCACCCACTGTTTGTACTTAACATTTTCGATGATTTTGTCATCGAAAGATTCTTGTAATTCATCAATAATATTTTCTACACCAAGGCACTTATCACATAATCCCAAAAAACAATTATTATATTGAACATCATACATCATACGATCTAAACTATCACGATAATTAGTAATTAATCTTTTGGAGTCAGCTGTGATACATTTCAAATTCGCCCCATCTATCAAGAGTTTAACATTTTCGTGTATCGGACACACACACACCGAATGAGTGCCACTGGCTCCTGCCAGTACACAGTGTTTTGGTCGCATACTGGCAAACTTTGAAAAACTACACTTTATTTCTGGATCATCTTTTTTAAACGGTTCATACAATTCTTTTAAATTATTTAAAATCAGGCGTTTTTGCATCTGTATTTTGTGTCCATCCACTATTACGGAGACTAAATCTTTTTTATTCGAGAAATTCCATAGCGTTAATGATTGGAGTTTAATACATCATTTATAATTATATATGCAGATACAATTAACTAGGAGATTATTAACTACTGATAAATAACGTTTTTAAGAAAAATTTTAGTTTAATCGAAATTAGTTGTGTTTTCATTTGCTAACATGTTATTATTTTGTTCAAATAATAATAATGTCGTGTTTGCTAACAATAATTTGTACTTGATTGAGAAAATAGACGAATAGTTGAATAATCATCAATGTTATTGAGAAAACCGATGTAGGGTTGGAAAATGAGACGTGCAGAGGTACCTACGCGCTGATACCACGTACCGCTCTAGATAAATCAATTCATCTCTACCAGTTAACATGATTTCTTCATTGATAAAATACATGTTTTTTATAGAAAATTTGACGTAGAATACGATGGTTGCATTAGGGAATCGTCAAAATTAGGGGGCCACAGTTAAAAATTGGCTTAAACATTTCAATTGTTTATAACAATATAAAATTGTTTATACATTTTTTTGGAACTATTGTTTCTTAAAATTCACTCTTTTGTTTTAAAAATTAAAAAAAAAAAGTTTTTTCTAGCTTAAAAAGAACCGGAGTTATGAGTTTTTGAAAATGAGCCTCTAAGGTATAAATTACGAAAATCTCACTTTGAACCCGCTCTATTAAAAAAAAAAAGAATAAATAAATAACCTCGGACAAGTATCATTCATTTTTCGGCATAGAACCCATAAAAATAGTTTCAGCCAAATAAAAAATGCGCTAGTCAGTATAGTATTTGGTTTGTAAAAGAATCATTCATATACTGAATGCCCTTATCTTTCTAAAAAGGTGTGTACAATATTTTAGATCGATACATTGAAAACAAAATGTTTAAGAATCAATTTATTATGACAACTTGGTGCCGGCTTCGATGCAGCACGTGATTTGGGCTGTTTTTTACGAATGGTTTATAACTGAAAAAATATTATCAGCTACCTTGGAGCCCCAACATGCTAATCTGTTTACAATTGCACAAGCTTTACACAATGCTATGTGTCGCTTGTTACGCGACACCTCGATATACTGTTTATTTTAAACCAAGAATGTGAGAAAATTTACTGCTTATGAGAACCGTCAGAGGGAGAATTATTTTTTTGTTAAAAATAAACATTATATCAAAGTGTTGCGTAACGAGTGATACATAGTATTAAGCTTGTGCAATCTTAAACAGATTTATACTTCACGGCCCCAAGGTAACCCATCATTTTTTAGAGTTATTAACCATTTTTTTTTTTTTAAAAGCAGCCCGAAATACGTGCTGCAGCGCAGCCTGGCACACAATTTTCTCACGAAATTGCTACTCGAATATATTTTCTTTGATACTTCGATCTATAATTTTTTACGCCCGTTCTAGAAAAATAAACTAATAATTAAGTATCAATAGATTTCACTTTTTCGAAAATTCGTAACACACTTTTACGAGATAAAGTTTTGCTGGTCATACTAACATCCACACATTACATACGTTGTTTTATACGTACACGGATATGTACGTACATACATGCATACATACATACATACGTACGTCCATACATTTATTCATACATACATATATACATACACACAACATACATACATACATACCTACATACATCCATACATACATACATACATACATACATACATACATACATACATACATACATACATACATAGACAGAAAGAAGGATTCTTTCAATAACTTCATACCTATATGAGTGTCCCTATAGGTGGCGTGATGTACTGTGTACATTTAGGGACTACTGTACTGTACCCAAGAATCCAAGGTACCGTACTTCTGTTGCACCGGTACATACTTCGGATTCTTAAGTACCGTATGTTAGTCCCTGAATGTACACAGTACATCTTGCCACCTATAAGCATCGAGTTATTGAGGAAAACCTTCTCTCCGTGTACAGCCATATGTATGTACATATATAAAAATATTCATTCATACGTATAAGGCGTTTTACCTTAACTCTCCTAGCTCGGCGTGCGAGCGCCAAAACATCTACTTCTTAGCTGACGATTACAACAGGAAAATTAACTTATACAAAAGTTTAAAAATTCGTTTCTGCTGTATTTTTCCTCAGCTTTCCGATTCAACCATCCGTTTAAATAAAAATGAGTTCCTAACCTTAAAAAAAATACAAAACATGTTATATCTCAAAAACAGCATTTTTAATATTTTTTTTGATAGTCTAGATCGAAAGAGCAGCTTTTTTTACATCAAAATAGCTATTTTTCAGAGAGGAGTTTTTTCGTGTTTGAGAGTAATACGGTAACGAACAGTAGGTACCGCGCTGCACGTCGGCGGCTATCGGTCACCACGTACCAAGTCGTGTCTTCTTGAGACATCACTTGTATTGAAGTGTACTAAAAAGAGGCTGGTTCAACATAGTTTTACTTTAACGTTTAGATGCATTGCAAAGGGAATACATAAATAAATAAATAAAACCCTATGTATAATATATATAGTATACTAATAATTTATATGTTCAATCGAAGGTAAGAAAAAAACGTATTTACTAGTAAAAGTGTAATAAACTTACATTCATTAATTTCTACAATAAATTCTTTATATAAAACATTTTATAATACGTTTAGCTCGGCTCATATACTAGAGATCTTTCGACTAACTCAATTTGTGCCTTACTTTCAACGTACGAACCACTAAACTCATTTATAAATAATGAATTCATTCAACCTAGCCTCTTTTCTATATTATACTGAAATATAAATGACGTCTCAAGAGGACATGACTTAACGGTATTCCGCACGTACGCTGATTGAAGTACTGGTATACGCGGTGACCAATAGCCGCCGACGCGCGGCGCGGTACCTACTGTTCGTCGCTGTATTACTCTCAAACACGAAAAAACTCTTCTCTGGAAAATAGCTATTTCAATGTAAAAAAAGCTGCTCTTCCGATCTAGACTATCAAAAAAAATATTAAAAATACTTTTTTTGCGATATAACATGGTTTGTATTATTTTGAGGTTAGAAACTCATTTTTTTTTTAAACGGATGGTTGAATCGGAAAGCTGAGAAAAAAATACAGCGGAAACGTATTTTCAAAATTTCTTATAAGCTTATTTTATTGTTGTAATCGTTAGCTAATAAGTAGATGTTTTGGCGCTCGCGCGCCGAGCTAGAAGAGTTGACGTGAAACGACTCATATATTTATACGAGCATACATACAGGGACTATTAAAAGTTCTCCAACCTCTTTGTTCAGCGAATACAACGGTAAATTATAAATTTATAAGCGTCAAAAATATTTTTCTTGACATAAGTTTTTAAATATATTTATTTATCATCAGCCACTTGGCCCAGATAAGGACTTGGTTTACAAAAAAATTGTTCTCTTAACCATACGCATATCTCATACTTACTCTCACACCATACCTAAAATACTATAACTTACACTCATTTACACTAAAGGCTCCGTTTACACATTCTCAATTATTAATTTCTTACATTCTGTCCCATATCTTTTACATATTTTATCACTTTAATTACGACTAATTGGCTAGTAACATGTTTATTTATAATTTCTTTTACTCCCTCTCGATTTTCTCGCCATCTCGCACTTATTTTACATCTATTAATTATATAATCTATTGTATCTGTTTCTTTGCTACAAAATTTACACATTCTATCTGACTCTTCTAACCAATATTTGTTTCCAGACTCTATATTACCGCATCTAATACTGGCTATAATACTAATATCACTTTTTTTTGCACCTTTCTAAACACTTTGATAATTTTTCAACTTTGATGTAATATAATTCTCGTTATACGTGGAATTTTTTATCTTATCATCTTGGTACTGATTTTCCACATCAATCATTCTACTCTTTACTTCATCTTATACCCTTCTACCTTCACTGGTATAAATATTTATTGCTAACACGCTCCACCCCAACGTATTCAATAATTTTTTTCTTTCTTGGCTGTAGAAATCTACTTCCCCCAACTTCTTTTTTCTCCAACACAGTTGAACTAGTCTATGATCTTCCAATTTGCTTATCCTTTTCTCAAATTTCATCGCTCAATATTTCTACGCGCTACACATTTTTACACAATTAGTTCCACTATAAACTATGTATCTCGCTATACAAAAATCTAGTTTCAAAACCCACCTATAATAATCTAATTGTATCTCTTCTAATTAATTTTATTCTGCCTATCCCCATATTTATGCACCATAAGACATCACACTTCCAACTAAATAATAAAAAAGCATTTTTCTCCGTTTAAAGTAATTCTTGCACCGTCTTTGTCTTTGCTTCTATTTTTTCTTCTGTTGAAAAATAAAATTTTTTTTAGTGCTCAAAATCAGCTTTAAATTATCCAGAAATTTTCCCAACATCAGATCGTTCCCAACATATCTAGCATTGCCTCTCTATTTAGTGTTAGCAAGAACAAATTATGAGAATGAGCTAAAGATCAAACCCTTATACCTCCTACAACCAGCCCTCCAACATTCCTAGCCTTAAATTCTCTTTCTTACGATGCTAAATATAAAAAGAAAAAAATTGGACTTGAAACACACCCCTGTCGTACTCCTTTCGTACTCCACAATTTTTCTGATATCACATTTTCAACTTTCACTGCAACTATAGTTTCTTCGTAGATTTCTTTGATTCTCTCTAATAAATATTCGCTAATTCCTTCTTGTTCCATCACTTTCCAAAGCATTTCTCTTAAAACCGTGTCAAACGCTGCCTTTAAATCTACGAAGGCAGCGTATACCTACTTCTTTTGTGCCTTGGCCACCTGAACAACGTGGTTTAAAATATACACGTTATCCATAGTAGACCTCCCTTTCCTGAACCCTGCCTGCCCTACGGGAAGTATCTCTTTTCCCTCTATGACCTCTACTAGTCTTTTCCTTCGTATTTCCGCATATACTTTATAATCTGTTGATAGAAGAGAGATCCCCCTGTAGTTAATCGGTATATTTGTATCACCTTTCTTGAACAGTGGAACAATAGCTGCAACTCTTTAATCCTCCAGGAACCCTTCTTCTTTCCAAACTCTATTCAGTAAACCCACAAGCTTACTGGACAAGTTTCCTCCCCTATATTTCTAGACTTTGTTTGGGATTTCATCTATGCCAGCTGCTTTTTTCTTTTTTTATGCTTAGGTTGTCTGCAGGATTTTCGGGCATAAGATCTCTTCAGACCCCAAGTCTTCTTCTATGGTAACGTCTCTTCTTTCTCCTAACCTTTCTAGGCTTCCCTCTACAAGCATCCTGAAATATTCTTTCCACTCCTCCAATGTCATTCTTTTCAAAACTTCTCTTTTCCTTCGTATTTTCGAAGAACTTACACAAATTTGATTCGTTTCTAATGCTTCGAAGTTAAGCTTGTTCCATTTCTTTGAATTCTTTCTCTTTGTCTTCACATAATTTCTTCCCCTCTAGATTTCCTTTTCTTAATCTTTCATGCTTTGTCCCACCACTTTTTTTCTCCTAATTTCCATGGCCTCATTACAATTTCCTTCTTTATGATTGCCTTATTCACAATATCATTAATTTCAGACCATGACTCTTCCATACTAACTATTCCTTCTGTATTCACCTTTTTGCAGAGACCTTCGGCCCCTTGTCTAAATTTTATATCTTCTTGTGACCATAAGAATACTGATTTTTCTTCCTGTATAACTTTTTGCACACTATTTATTTCTTTTCTCATTTCGATAGTCATACAGAAGGGCAAATGGTCCGAGTTCACCCTTCCTTTTACCTTGAAATATTGTATTCAATCTAGCATGCACCCATCCACCATAATGTAGTCAATCACTGAATTTTCTCTAGCTTTTATATACGTGAACTTCCCCTCTTTATCACCCTCTATTCACCTATTCAAGATGGTGAGCCCTTTATTTTTAATTACTTTAATCAATTGCTCTCCCTCATTACTAATGATTCTATCTTTACTAATCCTTAACTATCTTTTAATTTTCCTGCTTCTAGATCTAGAAAACTCCCCAGATAACCCGTTCGTATAATAATATCTCCCCCAATAACTAAATGCTCTGCCACATCTATATTGTACGATTCTATACTTTCTAAAATATCCCTTAAATTACCAGAATTGTACACCGACCATACATTTACAATTTTTTTATCTAATTCTAGTTTACACCATACTATACCTTCTTTCACGCAAAAGTCAAAACCATTCTTGTTCTTTATCCAGCTTTTTCTTAAACCTATTTGGTCACTTGTAAGTGAGCCAGGTCTATGGGATGTCGAGGTAAATGAGAGAGAGAGAGAGGCATAGCGCGTAAGCGCGGACACAGAAAAAAGAACGGAAGGCGCTCACTACTATACTAATATGGGCACCAAGCTCATGTGTGATATGGCCCCTCCCCTCCTTCTTCTTCAAGCTCTCGGCTCGGGTGCGCTCGAGAGGCCCAGCACTCTTGACTTCCGAGCGGAACTCCGAAGCAAGCGGCCGACTACCAAGTTGTACAGACTTTTCCGTTTGAAGTCACAGCCATTGTTAATTCTAACTCGTTGTAACTTTCACAGTGAGACGACATTTTCTATGAGCTTCAAGCTACAATCGGAACTCTACTGGTATCAGATGTACTATAGGTTTCTCACATCTCTCTCTCTCTCTCTCTCTGTCACTGTACGTCGTATAGGGTAAGCCCTCGATTCAGACTAATTTTGACATCGGTTTCTTTTCTTCAATTCAAAGCCAATCAAATTTAGTTTCGTTAAAAAGATTGTTATCGTGACGTGTTTTTTCCTTGCTTCCAATAAGGATTCATTATATCTTGTAAATATTTTAGTTGGTTAATAAACCTTTTGTTCCATTTTGAGTAAATGATCGCGGTTATCATTTTGTTCACTACAACTCCCGACTGACGTATCACAGAAATTAGCCTGACGCTAAATGTTTAAATCACGGCTCGTAGCTATATATTGCTGCTCGTGATCACGATCATTAATGCTTGATAATGATTCATAATTATTGAGTCATCATACTCGAAAGCAGCACGTATACAATTTACAGCTTTCACTGCAACTCCGGTCTACCATGGCTTACATCAGCTAAGCCAACTCCACAATTAAAAAACCACCTTTCGCTCGCTCCTTTTTATTTTCCCTACTTGCAGCCACACATTTTCATACAAAATCATTTGACAATTTATCCTTAAAATAAATCTAACTTTTTCTTCCAGCCATGTTTCGCATAAACTAACTTTCTATAAAATTCCAAAAATCCCTGTCGTTATTCGAGATTCCCGCGCTATTCCAAAATATAACTTTACCCTGTTTTGATGGTTTCCTGTTTTCATACTTCTTACTCCTAACCTGGGTCGTTACTGAAAATTTGTCTGTTGATTACGTACTGTGTGATCTACTCTTTCTACACTACGCATTTTATTTTCCACTGCCTCTCTTTCCTCCCATTTGTATCATTTGTTGTTGAACAGAACTTTTTTGTATCCTATTTTGACCTTATGGCCGTTCTCTCTACGAGCCTCAGCTCATTTGAATATTCCACCTCGTAAGTTGCGGTCCTCAAAACACAAATCTTTTTCGATATAAATTTTTGAGCCTACCAGTATCTTCTTTCTTTGCAAAACCTCTTCCTTTTTTTTAAAACAATTTTACAACCACCACATGAGCTACTTTCCTTACTTGCAGTGTATCATTTTGAATGTTCGCGCCGCATCTTAACTTTTCCGCCAACAGATTTACTATGCTCCCTTTAACGTCTGAGACTTCTCCTAACTCTTTTACTACAATATTATTCTGCCGGTCGGCCCGATCTTTTTCTTGAGTGATACGTTTTATATTTCTCGCCTCGCACTCCGAGAAGTTTACACCACTAAGCGCCGTGGCCCTGCTCGATCGCGCTGCCTGCTTTGTTACTATCGAAGCTGTCCTGCCCGTTTAATCCGCTACGCCGCTCCCCTCCCACCCCTCATATTCCAGTACCGCGCGCTCTACCTACTCTAGCCTTTTTTCTCTTTCGGCTTCGTTAACAGCATTACTCTCTATCCTTTTCTCAACTGCCTCTAACCTTCGCGACATATCGTTTATAAAATCTGTTGATTCCGCACTTACTTTTTATGCTTCCACTTTTTCGCGCACCGACCTATCCATGTGTATTTTTAATCTTTCTACACACTTTCTTAATCCTGCAATACTGGATATATCGTTGACTACTACTTTTCTCACTAGATCGTCCAGCGTCGTTTGTGACTTACCACTACTTTTCTCCATCTCCTTTGCCTCCGTTGTTTTTCCGCTTCTCAACATTGACGTTGCATCACTTTTGATTTTAGCCTTATTCATTTCAATAGCACTTATTGTCTCCAAACTAAAAGTCTCTACTCAATATTTTCACCTCCACGGCTTCACGCACGCTGTATCCCACCTGTTATCCTATCGCCCTAACCTTAATTCACGCACCTGCACTTTTCTACTTACTTTTTGCTTACAAATTATGTACTCCTTATAAACCTCACTCAACAACTCCTTCCTTAGTCCAACAACTAACTATTTAACGCTACCATTCTATTTTTCCAATAATAAAATACGCAATTCACGCCACTTTATACGGAGCCTCTCGCGCGCACATACTCACTCGTATACAACCACTAACCAAGTCCCCCATAAGTTTTTAAATGAAATCCATCACAAAATAGCTCGTCCTGAGACGGCTTGGAATGCATTTTCAGTGGCACGGTCTGCCATACAGTATGGTCGCTGCTTATTCCCCTAGATCACACAAAAAAAGTAAATAACCTTTATAACCCTCTAATATTATCGAACATTAGAGAAAAGGACCAATTACAGCCAAAGCTACTTCTCCACAGCCGTTTAAGATTTTCTGTTTGTCCCGCACGACTCATTTAAAAAATAGACAGACGTTCTACATGGATTGGATTAAGAACATAATAATAATATATCAAAAATATAGAATTCTAATATTAAGTTATGTAATATTCAGGTGTGTATTTAAGGTTTTTTTACTTTGGTTTTCTTTTCATAAAATTTTTAATCTATTGAAGATTGCCTAACCGCATTTTGCTACCTATGAAATTATTAAATCTATTGTACTGCGCTCTCAACTATATATACTAGTGATGCTTCGCCCCCGTGCGTGCTCCGTGCACCAACCCCCCGATATTTCATGGTAACTCCAAGATTGTATAAGATCACCATTGATAGCATCCTTTCATATATAAAATTAATTACATTTAAAAAAAAAAAATTTGACACATTATTGCCACTCTTTTTCTAGACTGGCAACAAAGACACGATTCTATGAGTACTTCAAAAATATAATAATAACCCAACTCTTCCAAAATAACCGAATTATTTTTAACAATAAATAGTTTTAACATTAATTATTGGTTACCCTTTTGGTCGTCAGATCAAAGCATATTAGGTTATTTATTTAAAGAGGGTTCATATTTTTGCTTTTCTTAAAAGTATTTTACACTATTTAATAAATTATTTAATAATCAATATTGCAATTGGTCGAGTTTATTTGGTAATTTAGTTTTCTATTCTTGGTTTTTCTATTATTTTAGGTTATATTTTTCTTAAGTTAACGTGTCTCCCATTCAGTATCTGTTTAATCAGTGGTATTTCTAATGGCCAAGTTTTCTATTTTTTGCCGCAGTAGAGCAAAGTTGGTTATTTTTGGACGCAGTAGTAGAGCATTGCATTGGACAAATATAAAGCTTCATTGCCCTAAAATCTTGATTTTAGCCAATCATAGCTCAGATGTAGTTTGCTAGACTTGAGTGCAATCATAGTACGCACACACTCTGGTTTTCTTTCGACCATGTCGGTGGTCGGTCGGTCATTCGGCCCGATCCCTTAAGTATGTAAATCTATTTTCTAGTTACTATGAGCAAGTGCCAGAAACTTTTATTTTCCTATCCCTGACTAAATATTGGATCAAAGTACTATTTTCTTGCCATTCTCTAAGTGTAGTTTTATGCTATATGTAGTATTGTGCGTCAAATTAAAAAATAGATATTAGATAGCTTTTATTATTTAAGGTGGCCCATTACCCCTATATATCCTATATTTTAAATACTTCATAATAAATGTTTATTAAAAGTTGTAAGAAGTGTCACTTAACTTGACAATAGTGTAGCTTGTGCTAAATATTATGCGGCTATTTCCATATAATTTTGTTTTTAAATTTTTCAGATACCGAAGCTTGAAAATAAATTGAATAAATTACTTAAATTTTTTCAGTTTACAACTGATTTTCAATTTTTTAGGCTCATTCTCTATCTTGAACGAATCCATTGTGAGTCAATCACAGAAAAAATTCCAAAAACTCGGATGGGTTTCCCAGAAATTTCAGTTCTGAAAAATTTAACAATAAACTTTTATGAAAGAAATGGCATGATGTTCAGCACTAGCTATATTATTTTCAGGATAAGTGACACAAGAGGAAACAAGCGGAAAAAAGAAGCAAAACCGTGAATTTTAGATATTTTTTTTAAAAATTCGTTTTATTGATACTCTATAAGTTCTTAAACATAGCTCCAAATAACTTGGAATTTTATGTAGAGTAAAGTTTTGATAAACTATACACAAGACACTCATGATTTTAGGTGTGCTTCTGATGGGGAAAAAAAAAAGCGAAGGCTTAAAGTAGTGTTTCCACATTTTTAGTGAAAAATAAACTTTTTATATTTGTGTATGCCATGTTAGAAGCATCTGCCAAATCACCATTAAAAAAATTTGACGTTAAAGTAAAGTCAAAAATAAAGTGATTTGTGTTTTTCAGTTGATGTTGCTTCCTGTTGCAAGCCAGCAATAAAATCGTTATTTCAAAAAAAAATCGCGAACATAATTTTAAAAAATCAAAATTTTTATTAGCAGAACACGAATATTTGTAAGTACCCCTTGAAAAACGTGGTTCATCACTCGGTTTCATACGATAAACATACAGCCAGGTCGCTAATGGATGCAACATATGCAACACATCTAAGAAGTTTTTTTTCGTTAAAGTTTAAAAATATGTTACATGGGCTTGTGGTCGGTTGGGTGAACGCAAAATGAGTATACAGTGAGGACTATTTCCTTCTTTTTATAATTCTTCATGACCGAGCGAAGAGCCAAGGGTAGCGCCCGACTCAAGAGTTCCGCTTCTCCTCTCTCTTGGTCATACGTCCCTATCTGAGGTGGTGGGGCGCGTACGTATTGGTATGCTATGTATACCGTACGCCATACGTCCAGGGCCGCGACGACGTCGTCCTCGACGGCGATTTTCCTATATGTTAAGGGTACGTGTTTAAGTAATGTTCGTGTTCTGTTGTTTATGTTGTACGCTTTTCCCTTTAAGGATTAAAGAGGTAGTCTTTTTCCGCTGATCCTCGTTTCTCCTAAGGATTAGTTGCGCTGTGTTTTCAGTGTATACATTTTTTGTTGTTCATGTACGCGCTCTTCCCTCTTTTATGACATTTGTGAAAAATTGCAGAATCATTTAATGTACTAAGGTTCCATTATAATTTTTAAATATGGTCTTCTTTCCTTTACATTTTTTTTTGTTGTTACATTTTTCCATATTGTGGATTTAGTATCATATTCGTAGAGCTACCTGTACATAATGTGTACTTTATATGCAAATGTATTATGGTATGGTTCATTAGACGTCTTTTCTTATATTTATACGCCTAATCTTAAGTTAAAAATGATTACAATTTGGTTAGTAGTATATATATACATATATATATATATATATAAAAATTGATTAGTATACGTAAATATTAAATAATTAAATTTCTTAAGAGTTGTGTAGCCGTACATCTGCTCTTTTAAAAAAAATGTATGCATCAAAATATACACGGTAAGTGTATGCATCAAATTATGCAAGGTATACTTATTAAAATTATTGTCAAGGATGGCGATGGCTAAGGCTTTACTGCGTTCCATTTGCATTACTAGGTTTTTTTTGTTAGTATTTTCAAGCAATTATAGGTTTTAATGTTAGTATGTTAGTTATTCTATTATTATTTTTAGTGATATTATTATCATCATTCTTATTGTTATTCTAGCCGAGGATATCGTTGTAAGGCTTTAAAGCTTTTTTTTTCCTAAAACTTTAATTGCTCGATCATGGTTTGTTGTTGTCGAGCTGTTGGCTTTTGTTTGACAGCTATACGCTTCTGAGTTCGATTGTCGGTCTATTGTACGGGTGTTACATGTCCCTGCATTTGGATGACGATAGGTTCTCTCCTGGCTCCTTCTTGTTGTATTATTACCGGTCGTAGTGCTAAGCTGTTATCTGGTGTCTCTCTGCTGGTCCCAGAAGGTCTTGTACCTGTAATTATTCTATAACGAATTAGTAGAGGGGCTGCCTATTGGAAGAGGCACTTCCATGCGGAATACCCGCCTATGATTATTATAATGCTCGCGATCATTGTGTATATTCGCCATCTATCATTTTCTACTAGCTCATGGTTTTCTTTTACTTCAGCAATTTTTTTTGCTGTTTCCTTCATTTTTTCTAGGCTTGTACCTTCTTGTAGTATTTCGGTGTCTGTATGGCTCTGTTTGTTGGCCAAGTCTGAGTCAATATCTTTTAATGATGATCTCGTTATCTCGGTTATATTTCTGTCGGCTATTTCTAGCGTTCTCAGTACGCCTTCTACGTCTAGTCTCGTTTTGGTGAAAGTCATTATTGTATTTTCTTGTTCTATCTGTAGTGGTGACTCGAAGTGAGTTTTTGCTGTGTGCGACGCACATCCGCTCTGCAACTTTATGATCCCCGAGCCTTTGAGGGTAACTGATCTCAACTCGGTCTTCCGGCATTGTATGTATATCGGCTCTTGTCCAGTAGTTGTAAAGATCCATTGGTTTGGGGCATGTAAACGTTTCCGATAGGTGTTAGATAGCTTGGACAACTTTATTTGACATGTGTTTAGGTCGGGGATATTCTGCCCCAATATTAATTTTATTTCGCAGTCATCGTGGTCTTCTATTTTCCTCACAGGTTCGTTATGAGCACATATAAGGATGGTTTTGAGTGTCTTGCATTTCTGAATTCTTGTTTTAGATATAGGCATATGTTCGCCAATTGTTCTCGTTGATTGCTATATATTGTTGATCTGCCCAAACGCATGCAAAGATGTTTGTTTGGCTGATGCCTGTCTGTTTTGTTGGCAGAGGTAATGTTTTGTATAATTTGAAGCGTTCTTTATCAAGTAAGAGTATTGCGATGTGAAATATTATTCGATTACTGATGTACATTATTGTGATGGTCGCTACGCTTAAAATTTCTAGGATGCTTGCATCGTTTTCTTGTCCTGGAAATGTTAGTCCGGGTCTTGTCTGTTCTGCTAGGGTTACTGAGTTTTTGAGGAGTTGTGGTATAAGGAATCGTGGGTGTATTGTGCTCTTCGATGCGAATAGAACCGCGTCTGTTAGCGTAGATGTGTCTGCTTGATATTGATGTGCGTCTTCTGCGAGTATTTCTATTGCTAGAGTTAGGGTAAACTCTCGGTGTAGTAGGTCTTCGTCTAGTCTGACTTTGGTTATTCTCTGTTCCATCCTTTTTTCATTTGTCTTCATAGATTGTAATTCATTGGTTATAATTTCCGTCTGGTTTGCTAGCAGCATAGCTAACGTCTTCGTGTCATTCGTATTTGATTCGATAAGATCTTTATATTTTTCCGTCTTCTTCGTCAAGCGTGCCAAATACGAATGTATTGATTTCGGTGACGATTGGCATTAGGCTTTTTGTTTGCATTTTGCGTTTTATTTGTGACCTGTGTCCAGCTAGTAAGTCTATGACTCGAGTCGCCTGTTCTTCCGTTGATAAAATATTTTTGCTGATTTCGGCTATTCGTTGACGTAGTAGTTCCCTATCTTCAGCTTCCTGAGGGCTTTCGAAGATAAAGAGAATTTTCTCCAGTTTGCATTTCTCGTAAAGCTCATTGCTGAATCGTAAGAGCTCGGGACGCCATGTAAAATAGCGGGTCAAGTCAACTGTTTGGATTACCTTCCATGTGGTGCTGGTCGTAGCTAATGTAGAGATTTTTTCTGCTATCAATCCTGCGCTATTATTTATTTGTGTTATGGACCAGGGCGTGCCTTCTGGGGTCGTGGCTTGGCCCCTGTAATAAGGTATTGTTCATTATTCTATGTTCTCGTTATGTCGTTATTGCAATATAGTTTAAAAATTTTTTTTTTTTTATCAATAATTATTTTTTTTTGTTTTGTGCAGAATAAGGGGTGTGGCTCTTTCTTCACAATCTCTGAGTATTTTTCTTTCTTTTTGCCAGTATTTTAAGCCCGTATTCCGTTTTTATTTAACGTGTTAATTGAGTTAGGTTGATTTTTCTGTAGCAGTTAATTTGACAAAAGAGGATGCGAATGTTTTGCTGGCTTTTGCCGAACCCGAGAAAAATTCCTATGTGGTATTTATTGTGCTATTGGTGCCTGTTATTTGATGTATGTTCCATTTTCCTTTCCCTGGATGCATGAGGATAGGCGTTTAGAAGGGGTTTTATTGTCGTAAGTTTTCAGCCTTTTCCTTGTCGTTCTCTCTACGTTTCTTCGTCGGCTTTTGTCGCAAGTGGACGGATTTTTCCTTCTCAGCATGCTCTCTGTTGAGTTCCTTCTTGAATGTTTTCTGGTGTTTGCGAAGCTTAGCTTCGATTATTCTCGCGCGACCACCAAGTTCTATGTGCCTGGTGGTGGGTGGTGTGGAATTCTCCGTGGTCCTTCTCTGGAGGAGAAGCTGGCTTGTCACCTATGCCATCGTGTGAGTATAGATGTTGCGTGGCCAGTGTCCCGTGGTTTTATTTGTTCGTGGTGCCACGTT
>JAPYYV010008603.1:0-12499 GCA_030522625.1 Copidosoma aretas | reverse complement strand
GGACGAATCCTATTTTTCCTACTAAGGGCGCACCATGCTGTAGCCCCTCAAAAACGCTCGAAGTAGAAAAAGTACTTTTTTCTTTTTTTTCTATCACTTGATTATAAGTTTGCAAATCATACGAGGACCGATAATTCAAGATATATGCTTGATTCAAAAACTTTATCGAAAAAATTGAGAATATACAATAGCAGTTTAGGTCAACGGCCAACTACCATTGTAATTTTATTGGTATGTTTTAATCACTCGAAAATTGTATTAGCGAAAATTATTAACTTTTTAAATTAATGTGATGCAATATAAAGTTATATTTAATTCGTAAAATGGAAATCTGGGATGTAAAATGGAAGACCACGCGATAATTGTTGCACTTCAGCCAAACAGCATTCGATGGTACAAGCCAACTTTTCAATCCTTTAGTTTTATCATATTCAGTGATGAGATTAAACATATGATGTATTCAGTCTTACAAAGAAAGAAGAGATAAAAATAAGCATAAACATATTTGTTGTACTTATATATTCATATATATTTACTTATTAACGATAGTGCTCTATACAAGCAAGCCAAGTAATTTTTTTTACAAATAAACGTGTGTGCATAATGCTCAACGTGTATCTACAGTAAATCTGCACGATTGCAGAGTGACTTCAATTCACTATTAGTTTATTCTTAATAAGATTCTGCACACACGCCCACGGGATTTGATTACTTTTATAAAAAATAATGTTTACGCACATTCAAACAAACTTACTCATTGATTTAAAAAATTCATTCAAATTATTAAGTTATGAAATTCATAGTCTACGTACAAATAGAATCATTTTATACGATGATAGTACAAATATAATTAACAAAAATCATTTTTCTGTCATAATCACTTTCGCGCCATAAATTTACAAGTTTTACTCAGGGTATAGAAACGCTCATAAAAAATAAACAATACAACTTCTTAAATTGACTTAACATAAAATCTGGTACAGTACTTTCTGCATTTGTACAATTATGTCTTATTTGTAAATATACAGTGTGATATGCAAGGGTGGGATTTCCAGAATATAGTGTGTAGAGCGATTTTTTAAAAATCAAATCCCGTTGAAATCAATTATTTTAGGGCCAATGGCTTTTAAATGGGAAGCGATTGAAAATACTTTCCAAACTACCTCTGCTTCCAAAACATTGCCTGCATACGTTAGTCATCTGCTGGATCATGTCGGCTGCTGCATTAATACACAGTTCCAAAGTATAGCTGTAAAAACCTTTCTAATAAAGCTTTATTATACATGAGAAAAAAAAACAATTCCGAAGTGGACGACTGTCTGTCAAGGCCTTGAAATAATTATTTATCGAAATGCACGACGCGGATGATTAGGTACGGATGTGTT
The DNA here is from genome assembly GCA_030522625.1 of Copidosoma aretas. Lineage (NCBI taxonomy): Eukaryota > Metazoa > Arthropoda > Insecta > Hymenoptera > Encyrtidae > Copidosoma > Copidosoma aretas. Next base: position 11,114 of record JAPYYV010008603.1, on the reverse strand, counting down.
AGTGTGCAGTAAGTGTTTCACTGACTTGTGATCTGACTCAACAGTAAAACTAATTACAAAATGTGCAGGCCCTGACTGTAGTTGGTTTCATCACGAAAAACTGATCCACTACCTTGCATACTATGTAAATAATTTGATCGTTGAAAGAGAACCAAATAGCTGGTTCTTGAAAAATGTAATCTAAATTGAACAATAGTTTTATCATTATGCAATGCGAGTAGAAAAGCACCACAATTTTTAATCACCTCCCATTTAAAAGCTATTGCTCCAAAAATTGATTACAGCACGGTTCAACTTCGAAAAATTCGCTCTACACGCTATTTTCCAGAAATCCTACCGATACATATCACCGACACATATTTTACTAACACAAGCCTTTAATTGGCTAAGAAATAAAAATTTAACTAGATATAAATTATTAAAAATTAAAAAAATGACTTTTAATGTAGGATATTCAAAAAGCACAATATGGCCTCGAACTTTTGGTAATTTATAATCTCCTCGGTGGTTTCACTTTCCTTTGCACAGCGTCACCATTTTCATTTCCGTAAAGATGACCTCGGTGCTGCATTTCCGTGGCTGTAGACTTTAAAAGAACACAAAAAAATAAAATTTTAACGTAAAACTGTCAAAACTTAAAACATAAATAAATATTTTGAAAAAAACTTGAGTTAGAAAATGAAAAGAAAATAAATGTCGTTAAAAAGCTAGAAAAACAAAAAATAAAAAATTTATGAATGCTACGCGATTTATACAACAGGGTTTTTATCTTGTAATGAAATTTTTTCCTGAAAATGTAAAATTAATTAAAAGCTAGGCTTGTATATATTTTAGTGAGGGGAAAAATGTTGAACCTACTAGTCGCGATCTCACTTTCTTTGGTATGTCATCCTTTAAACTGTAAATATCATTGCGTTTTAATGATAGTTTGGAACCATCTTCGAATAAAATCTGCAAATAAAAAAAGGCTCATTTTTACTTTTTGAAAATACAAATTTTTTAGTGGTTTTAAAAAATTATAGCACTACACATACATTGTACATAATCTCATGATTTATCCTTTTGAAAATCGCTGGGAAAATGCCACTATTGTTCCAATTTACTTCTATCTCTGTCCCTTTTACCAGTCTTGTCCCAGATTTATAATTCTATCATAAAAAAAGGTATTAAAAAAAAGTTTGATTTCTGCACACGACTTTACAAAGATTGCTACAAAAAATTACTTACAACAACATCTTCTGGAGGTAAATCATCACACAAGGTTCCTTCCTTGAAAAACACACCAAAGTAGATTTGATCTGATATGGACACTACCTGGGATCGATAGTACCTTCGGTTTTTATGTTTTGCATAAACAAATTCTCCTTGCCTTACAGGAATTTTTTCTCTTACACAATGTCTGCTACAAAGTACCTAAAAAAAAAAAAAAAAAAAAAAAAATGTAGTAAATTAGTGGAATAAGAATAAAAAGGAATTTCACGTCCAAACGTCTAACATTTGTGTATGAGATTTATTTGTTAACGAATTTCAACTAAACATATTTCACAAAGTCTAATGCAATACAACATATAAGAGAGCATTAAAAGTCTATTGACGTCGTTGTTTACATGTCTGAAACTAGCTTCGAAAAATACTCTGCACAGTCAGCTTAAGATGTACCTACTTCTAGGAATATTTCAACAGCATAGTTGATAAATACACACCTTTATCTGAGTTTGCGTGTCGGATGGTGTCACGAGAGACGCTCCGCTTGCGAGGCCACAGGTGAGATGAAAGTGAGCCTTACAGTCTTGTTTGTGACATTTTAAGGAGGCTCCGCTACATTGTCTACAGTAGCAGCATTCGGACTCAAGGGCAGGTCGACTTACAGATAATGCGTTTATGGGTTCTTTATTCACGGGATCTTTAAATCTGGCACCCAAAAGAAGCGCACAAAGCACGTGCGCCCACTGGCCATCACTCGTTCTTTTCAAAGCTCCACCACGCATCGGACATAAACAACACATCTGTAACAATATAAGAAGTTAGATTGATCACAAATAATGTAATTCGACTAGAAAAAAGCATAAAAGAAAAAAAAAAAAAATACATATACTAACAATCGATTGTTTGCCAGACCGACAAATATCACAAGCCCAATTATGCAACTCTGAGGGTAATACTGTAACTCCATAGCAAGAAGCGTGCACTGCAACTTGACAATTTCTACACCTGAGCAGTTTATCGTTTTCTGGCTCTGTCTGTTGCTCCAAAGAATTTGCAGCATATAGTTCTGTCGAAACCCAAATCGGCGAGCTTTCAGGTAATACTGTGGGCTCACACTGTTGCCATTCTTGAGACATTGGTTTGCTTCCTTTATGTTCACTCAACGTGAATCCAGCACATATTGCACAGTGGGGTATGTGTGCACTCCAATAGTGATTAAACGACTGCAGCGTGTTGAGATCGGGAACTTGCGGGAATAACATTGACTTGACGTGTTCAGGAATCTTTAAAATATTACTTTTAACCCGATTCTCAATGCTTTTCGGCTCACGTTTTTGCACATATCCTACATCGTTTTCTTGACTTTTCATGTTTGAATCTGTGAAATCAACTTGATCATTTCCTAACACTTCTTGATTATCTTTTAATGAACATTTTGGTCCGTCTTCTAGCGATTCTTTATTTATCGACGTATCTAAATCCATACGTGGAACAGCTAAATTGTCAAATTTACCAACTGTGCTTTTATGTTTTCGTTCAAACTTTTTTATAAGTTTTGGAACAGAGTGTTTTTTTGATTTGTGAGGTTTTTTCGGCACCAGAGTCACGTCTGTTTCGTAAGGTTGCACGAACTCATCTCTCATTTTGGACTTTTTCGATACCCTTTTTTGTTTTGATGTACTTTTACTTCTATCAGATACATTTTTACTCGGAGGTAATAGCGTAATCGACAGTTCGTTATTAGCCATTAAGTAGGGAAGTAAAAAGTCGACTTGTGTTCCTGTTGTAATTTTTGATTGACTAGAATTGGGACCTTCTACTGATCTTGGAAATATGGGTAGACTCAAGTTTTCTGGCAAACTTGGAGGATCGGAGAAATGTACGTTGGTTTTATTGTTATTTTTAAGTAAAGTTTCATCCTTGTTTTCTTTTGACGTTAGCAACTTTTCGAACGGCACGTCTGCTTCGAATGGCACACCTGAATTAATTGTTGTAGGCTCGGGTGGCGATGCTCTATTTATATCCCGGAAACATTGAGATTCAATAGTTGCGTTCTTTGAAATCGCATTTTCACCAGCTAAATTACTGTTAGTTGCTGTTTGATATGCATTCGGATTTTTCAGTTGACTAAAAGTACATTCTTCGCTATGTGAAAAGTAAAATGCTTGATTATCTGATTGCCAAGAGTTTTTCGTTATTTGATCATTGTTAGCTAAATTTATATCGGAATGCTGGCTTTGAAATGGGTGTGACAAAGTGCTTTGTTGCCCAAAACCGGATAATTCCTGACGATTCTTAACATCCAAACCAAAAATGTTCATTCTTTTTGATGACGGTATATCTCTATGCATAACTGGCCATGCCCTGTTTGAAGTATTTACTTGAGATTCATTTGGAGTGTTTTTTTGTTCTTCTTGTAATATTGGGACATTGAAATGTAGAACAGGTGGTTTTATAAGATTCTTTTTAGCAATTGGTTTTCTATTGATGGGTTTTGAGATTTTGTGTGCCTTAATTTTCGGTATTTTTATTTTTTTTATTAAACTTGTTTCTTTTTTAATTTTCAACTCAAAATTTTTTTGCCAATCATTGGAAGCAAATTGTTTATCATCGCCATTCACACACGTATCAGTCTTTTCTTCGTGATGTAAAGAACGTATTTGGTTCTCTCGAGGAACATTTCTAGCTGACATATTTACTTCGTCAATATTAGAAGTCTTATTTAAAAATTGCCGAAGTGCAGCGAAATCTGACAAATCAATCTCTTCAGTATTAATATCTTTTAATTCTTTCTTTTCAACTTCATCTCTTGAAGGTTGCTGACATTCCATCAATGAATTCTCTTTGATACCATACCCAATTGGGCCTCCTGAAATGTTTATTTCTGGCAGGCCCATGCAAGAAAGTGATGTCATTGAAATTTCCTCTTTGGGCAACCTCACTTCTCCATTCGACTTGACATCGTTGTGTTTCATTAATTGCGATTGTGTTTTTATTCTTCTTATTTTTCTTATTTGGCTGAGACGTGACTCTAATGATGGTAATTTTTGTAATACTTTTGGTATACTCATTGATGCAATATCTGTAAACGGACCTCCTTTACTCAATTTTTCTTTAATAATGACTGAATCAGTACCATTAATACCATGCTGTTTCATAAATTGACTGTTCTTAGAGTCGCGGTGAAGGTTATCGTATGATTTTTGTTTTCTTTTTTTTATCTTTTCAGAATTGAAACTATCATTAAATAGACCTTTACTGAATTTTTCTTTTATTATGACTGATTCAGTGCTATTAATACCATGCTGCTTCATTAATTTACTGTTTTTAGAGTCACCGCGAGAGTCATCGTGTGATTTTCGTTTTCTTTTTTTTATCTTTTCGGGACTGAAACCATCATCAAAAACCTCTCCTTCACTCATACCTAAAGAAATAATGTAAGATTCATATTAAAATTAGATATTCAATTTACTCAACTTAATTTTTTCGGCTGTAAATTAATATCTTACCTGCTAACTTTCTTTTCTCTTGCAGCACTTCACTAAGCGAGTAAATCTTCTTCTTTTGGTGTATTGTATGTCTTTTAGAATTCTTCGTCGGTATTACGTTGATACCGTCAGCAAGAAGGTCCTCTTTACAAGGTGGAGGAGCCGCTAATTTTCTTCCAGGATCTTCTGGATGACATCCAACATCTTTTCCAGCAATCCATGATTCATATCTAGAAGTGAATAAGACCATTTTAGAATAAAGTGCAATGTACATATCTTGGCTTGGACAAGTGATATTATAAAACACACCTGTCAGGTTGAAACCGTTTTACAAACGGTACCATCGAAATTCTCACCATATCTGAGCTGCATGTACAGTGAACAGCTCGTTTACCATACTCTATCCATCTTTCTGTAGCGAAATTTGTGGATTCCGCACAGTTAAACCCATGATTAAAACCTGCATGATAGCCATATGGAAAAGTAATCATGATTTCTCCTGATTCTTGAGTAATCTAATGGACAAATATTGTATTAGTCATAATAATTATAATTAAAAAAAAAAAATTGTTTTATTGATTAGTAGCTACAAAATAAATACCTTATCAAATGGAATTGAGTATTTGTTCAGTACGTGTGGTGATATTAAAGACATCTTGTGTCTTAGAAAAGCTGCGCAGTTTTGAGATGTCGATGGAAAAAAATTACTAGCTAAGCTCTCAAAACGTTTTCCATGTTTAGGAGGAATGGCATACCATGTCTTAGGTGCACCAAAGTGAAGATAGTTTATAGAATACAATTCCTCATCTTCAGTGTGCCAGGTAAATGTGGTTTTCCACATGCCAAAATATAGGTAAGCCGTAGTAACACCTTCGATTGTTTTTTCAACACAATCGAGTATTGAGCCAAGTTTTCTGATGTTCCATTCTTTGACATCTACATCTGTTAAAGAGCCTGACACATCTGCACCATACACACAACTGCCGTAAATAAGATTTCTCCAATACTTTCGTTCTAAATCTCCATAGTCAAAATGCTTAGGAGTTTGATGCTTTTTAGAATTGGCAAGCTTTTCGTACTCTTGCACGGTCATTGATTTACGCTGTATGTTATACTGTGTGAAAATTCCTTGCTTTCCATTCACTACTTGAGTTATTGGAGAAGGGATAGTCAAATCTATGTCTTTGATGTTGTATCCTTGTTTTCGAGGAACCCATTCTTTCGGCGGGATAATCTTAGCAACACCAGCCTTATGGGCTCCTTGGCTTTCCATATATTTCACATATTTAGACATATCCCTAAATTCTTCCATGGTAGGTCGAAACACCATAATTTTTGGGGGACTTGTTGGTTTGCGTCCCATTTTGTCAAATAATATTATAAGTTATATACCCTGAAACTATAACAATCATTTATTACTTAACTTAAATAAATTTTATTTTAGGTAAGACTAAGAATTTTGTTTTCGTATTCCATTTGGTAGAATAAGATATTGAATGAATACTATGAACCAATCAAAGTGTCTTGGATGGAATCTGTATAATGTAATGAGATTTCATTCATGCAACCGACATACTTATATACATTTTGCAAAGTAATAACTTAATTTTATAGTACTATTGACTAGATTGGCTTTGTGCGTAGTATATAAAAAAAATTCATAACGAGTTTCTTTGCCTCTTGGATCGAAGCATCTTAAAGTAATACTTGAATAATATTAAAATGATTAAGACTTGTGAGGCACACTGTTTATGTTTACATACCAACTACCTACATCTGTCATACAACTGCATGATGTAATAACTCTTAAAAGGCTGTAGTCAATTAAAACACCACTCGAAAAGGCAGGGGGAAAGAAAAAAACAGCCCCTTCAGAAAAATAAGATTTTTTGTTCCCAGAAGTTACGGGTGACTTTCTCTACAGTTTTGGATAACAGCAGGTATTTAAGATATTGATATTCTGCTCTGACGCTCATTCAGAAGGTACACACGCACACTTACTCGGCTACACGATATAACGCCAAACAAAGAGCTCTAAAATATTTGAAACTTAAAACAGTCAACGTAAACAAAAATTCAACCTTCATGTAAAACAAGAAACACCAAAAAACTTTTAGTTCTTGCACAGTTAATTCTGTGTGTATCTATTATGGTCTTCGGCATACTTAACTGTACTACCGTATATACTACTAAGCTATAGCGTACACAAACAAGATGGTCGACGCTCGGGATAGAGAGGGGGAGGATAGGGGGGCACCGCCACCATCAAGAGAGCATATATATGCTCTCGAAAGTGGCATGCAAACTGCGGGAAATTAAAAAATAAAGAAAATAAAAAAATTAATAACAAAAAATAATTCTGTCAAGGTGTTTAAAAATAATAAAAAATTCAAATAAACACAATTACAATAATACAATAATTTTAAAGTTGTTATATGAACGGATATTACTAATCGAATGCCAAGTTCATTGAACGCATTGTTTTTAACATTACAGTCGAATCAGGCCGTTTTAAGTTACATGATATGTTTAAAAACGATCATGGATAATCACAATGACGAAAGGTATGCGTTATTCATGAACAATTCATAAATTATAGTATTTTCTAACGTTTATAGATATTATGTGCGGTAGTACTTATAAGGAATTATATTGGAACATCAACTTTACCACTTGGTAGCATTTCAGTAAGCCAGCAGCCAATGGAAAGCCGAGATGGAAAATGTCCTTAATCTAATGTTTACATTTCATTGGTATCCAATACTCCGGCTCGTGCTAATTAATTGATTTTTATTACATTATTAATCGATCACGAGCCCAAATGCGTGTGCACGTCAAATTTTTGGAGCTACTTGTACAATAACCTTCCAGTCAGATAAGTAGGATAAGTATTTTGATTTTTACTTCGTAAGTTCAAAGCATCAATTGACCAAACATTTCAAAGGACTTGAAATTAATCAAGATGATGAATCAATTGATTCCGTTAACATATACATATAATTAAAGTTTTTATTTTTCTAAAATAATAACTTTTATCATTCAAGTGTTAAAAACCATATAAATTTTTTGATAAGTGTGTATGTGAACTTGGTGGTAAATTAGATACAAAGTAATATGTGCAAAAGTGGGCACCTAGGATGTCATTATCAGCAACTGCTTAAAAAGTAACAGACTAAAATTTATATACAAGAAATGAAAGCATCAGGTAAACTTGTTACTGTTAATTATTATTTAAAAATTTGTTGTGTGAAGTCAACAGAAATCATTCTAGTACTGCTCATCTTTCAATTGAGAACAAGTAGACTGGTTGACATGCAAATTAATTCTGATTCTGAAATTAATACGTATCCTGCATGCTCAGCATTCTTGGTCAAAAAAAAAAAAAAAGTCTACCCAAGTTCACATTTGAATAACATTTTTAGCCGAATACTGTAACAACAGCGAGATGCCTCCATGTATACATTTGCTGAGCTTGGATCAATCAGCTTTTTTCAGATATTTTGACGGCATAAAATAGTGGTATTATTTGATTATTTGATAAACTGGAAAACAAAGATTTAAAAACGTGGTAGTCAACAACGTCATTACGCATGGATGTTTCACAATTTTTTTCTCTCCAGATCATCAGCAAATAAATATTTTGAGCAGTATAGAATGACTTTAAATGAATATGCATGATGTACACTAATATACTATACGAGTTGTATACTACTAGTACTAAGTATAAGGTGCTGTTTTACGTCTTTCGTCTTTCTAGGTATGTTCAATTATCCACCTCGGAGGGCTCGGAGCGCTCAATCCATAATTAAACACGTGTTGTCGGAGCGCATGGATCTGATGCTACGCTCAAGTACATATATATAAGTACATAAATATATATATATTTTTTTTATATTCATATATATATATACCTATTATTTAAGTTGGGATTAGCAGACCAGAATCTTACCAGATCCGAGCGCTCCACGCAAAGAACGCGTGTTCATTGTGTTCAATATGTTCCATACTTCCATAACTTCCATTACGGATCGCTCGGAGGCCTCACAGAGAGAGCGAGCTGAGCGCTCCGAGGTGGATAATCAAACATACTATACCTTGTGATGCCCATTGCCCTAGCTTGCTATGTAGGTAAGGTATACGATGACCTATGCTACACTGCTTCTCTTGCGGCCATCAACACGGACAGAACCACATGGTGCGAAGTGTGAACACGCTATGCTAACTACTAGAATTCACTGAGGGATCTTCTTTTTGCCCGTTCCTCATCTGCAGCATTCATGCATGCAATGTGTATACAACCCCCTTTTCACCCCAATCTTACCAGAGAGTCTATCCATGAACGTGATACGAAAAAAAAAAAAAAAAAAAAAAAACAACTAATGCATGCCACATATTCTTACCTTTGAAAGAAGATGTTAGAGTTGCCGTTTGTTTCAATAGGTTCTCCTGATAAGTACCCCTGGGTATTATTGACACCACTGCTCTCTGATTTTGCAAGCCTATAGGTACTTAAGTAAGTACAATCTTCACGGGTGCAATTGGTGATAGACGATGCGTGTCTAAACAATGCCGAAGTGTTTGGAGTCGACAAGACACAACCTCCATATAAGTATAGCTTCAAAAACTTTTGCGGCCTGTTATGAAGTACATGGCAGGCTATTGTTTTTGACGGCAACGGGGAACGACAGCACGATAACAGGGCGAGGAGCTGCTCGCCGCAGTAGGTAGGTACTAATACAATTTAATATAATGCACCACACTCTTTTACATATATTAATCACTTGCAGACGGTCACTTATTATTTACCAGTCAAGGAGATGGCGTGCACTAGGATCTTGATTTGATGGCTCGATTTTCGTTGAGGCGCATTCTAAACTTGGCATGGTTGTTGCTATAACGGAGCCGTCGGAGCCTTACAAATGCTGCTCTTAGCATTTTCGTAATAAACCGGACTATTAGTCTAGTACTATAGGGTAAATATAATAACGAAGCGCTGGGCCACGCAGGAGTTTGATTGGAGTCGCTGGGCCTCTTGCGGCCCTTGCGTTGCACAATTAAACACTAGGTATACACGATCTGCACTGCACAGACTGCAGCAGCAGCACGCTTTCACCACCACTCATATATACCTATATACCCAATGTATACTATGGTAGTATACCTTATAGTAAGCTACTTATAAGCTAGTAAGTAAAACTAGTAAAAGTATCCTATTGTATATATATTATATATATCACTAAACTCATTACAAGGACTGTCCGCACTGTCCGCAGTGTCCGCACAAAAGTTGACTGCAGTGGCGCTGATTGTACACTAGCCGTGAGAAACTTCGTTCAGCGTTAATATAAAATTAACCAATGAGAGAAGTTATGTTATGAAACCAGCCAATAGAAATTAAATGTTTAAATTTCCCGCGGATCGAATTAAAGTTTAATTATTAAACCATGGCTGTACTTAAGGGCGCGGTCACATAGAGTACGGAATCCGCATACGGAGCCCATGACAGTGAGAGAGAGGAGCACGGAAAAGACCTCTCTCTCTTACTTTCATGGGTTCCGCCATTCCGTAATATGCAGATTCCGTACTCCATGTGACTGTACCCTAAGCCAAGATGGCGTGTCACAACAATTATAAACTCCAGCGTGGGGAATGGGGACATTGGGGATCATGGGAATGATGGGAGTGAGAATGAGAAAGACAACTTCCCCCACTTTCACCCTACATCTCTATAAAGACCTGATAAAGACGTGCAAGGGGCCAGGGATGGTAAGTAGGTATCATGTAACTTATGAGAATATTTTTTCGACCGATTTTGGTCAACTGCACATTTGCAGAAGCCTAAAATCAGTCGAAGAAAGTAAGAAACAATCTCAAAAGTTACATGATACCATCCCTGGGGGGAGAACTGCTGGAGTCCCCGCCGGGGCTCCCCGGCTTACTCCCCGCGGTGCGCGGAGATTCTTCGGCGGAGTTTAGAGCTGTCACTCTCACTCCCACAAGTTGCATGGCCTGCGCCTGCACGGCTGCACCCTGCAGGTTGTGCCGCCATCTTTTGTGAACAGTTCAGTCAGGTGCAGCCAGGGCCGCCAGGGGCCTAATTCACAAAATTTGTCAGCTTCTTAGCGCATTGCTTAGCAGCTTAGCGTAGTCTGTTTTTAGTTTATGCAGTAGTTGAGCAGTTAGTGTCGGTAAAATGGAAGCATAATGCTAAACATATTGTTATAATCATGATGCGGACAGCGGAATACCTGCGGTCAACTGCACATGCGCAGAAGCCTAAAATCTGAAAATCAGTCGAAAAAATATTCTCAAAAGTTACATCGCAGTGTTGGGGGCAGGATGGTTTGTCCACCCTCAAAAATCGCTAACTTGTGAATGCGGACAAGTTTTCATGAAAATAGTTACCGTAGAGTGCAGTGC
>JAPYYV010008602.1:0-12500 GCA_030522625.1 Copidosoma aretas | reverse complement strand
CCTTTTTCTTCCATCCGCTTTTTTCGCGTCTGGCCTTGTATTTTCCCCCAATAATATTAATATCTCACGCAAACGCAGCTTTCTTTTACTCTTATTTATAGTACATGTGTACAACTTGCGCAAAAGAGGGTATGTGTGTGTAAGTTATACTAATTCAGGGGTCCTTTGCTCTTCTTTCAGCAAACTCTGGCTGCGAGTCCAGGATTTTTACATCCTGCGTCACGGCGCTACTGTTGCTACTGACGACGTTCAGTCTTACGGTGCCACTCATGGCGTAAGAAGAAGAGGAAGAGGAAGGAAAAGATGCCAGTTTTTGAGATTATTTTCTTCCCATTCCGTCGCGAGCATATTTGGGAATTCCCCCACACGAATTTGGAGGCCGAAATCATCGGACTCCGTTGCCCCTGATTGTGCCTGCGGCTATAGGATGTACAGGTATACGGATATAAATACATCAAATAGTGTAATCCAGAGAGACTTCACGGCACGTAATATGCAGATGATGGATTTTTTTGTCTGCACCATATCTACAGAAAGAGACGAGATGTATAATGAAAATAATAACATTATTATGATATTATAAATCTAATGGACGAAAGGGACTGAGAAGGTGTTATTTATATTTTTATATTTAGGATTAAGCGATAAGTGAAGTGCGTTATAATATTTCGTATTTGGAATGACGGGGAGGGTATCGTTATTTAAGAGCGATGGTTACGAATCTCGCGGTGGTTTTGAATTGCCGTATTCCTGAAGTGAACATTCAAAGTCGAGAGGCAGGGCTAATGTATAATTTGATTTCAAGATTTTCGATCATATTTAATGACTCGAAAGGACATGTACACTGTTGCAACTGAAATATTTAATTACGATTTTAATTAATTCAACAATAAATACGAACGCGAATTTTAATACATGCGTTTCGAATGAAAAGTGGATTATTTCCGAATGACTTTTTCTCTTTCACGATACCGCAGGATTTTTAATATTCCAACGAGATACGCTGTTTGCGGCTGATTGACATGGGTAATCGAGACCTTTGTACTTTCCAGCTCGGGAAATATCGAGTTTATTTAACGTTCCGTTCTCGGACTGAGCTTGGACCACTGTCAGACTTAATTTTCAAATTGATACGTCAAATTTGATTTCGCGTGCCCACCGCCGCTTCGAATCGTGTGATATACTTGGAATCTCGTTTAATTTTAGTATAATGGGTTTTACGAAAAAATAACTGTGTTTCTAAAATCGTTTGGTGCAATTTAATTAAAATTGTTTTACACAAAGTTTTGTAAACGAATGTTGATCGATAACTTTTTTCGATTTTAAACACCGACAATTTTTACTTTTTTTACCATTAATCGATTAAAAAGTACATATCAACGTTATGTTACGTAATATTGATTCCAAAGAACAATAGGTGGTTCGAGATAAAACTGGTATTTTCACCCTTATTTACTAGTATGATAATATTCGTCATCAATGAAACTGAATTAATAATATATAAGCTAAACTCTTTGAGACACTTTGAAAATTGTATGTACAAATTTTACTTCAGACATACCGGACAGAACTATAATTTATTAATCAAAGTTAAAATATCACTGCCTGAAAATTTTACGAAATCATACGTGTAAATAAAATATTACCTTTGTTCAGAAATGTATTGCATACATTCATTCCAAAATAAAATTACGTATCCGTAAGGCCAAATTAATACATAATATATTGAAAAGTAAGATATAAATGAAATTATTCAACTTGTTGGACATAATTTAATTACAATAATATGAATAGATACACGTAACATCCATATCAGCAGCCACACGTAAGGGCCAACCTCTTAAATATATTACACGTGCATTTGCCTTGACTCAGAACACATTCATTATATACAGGAGCGCGAAAGTAAGTAATGCTCATCCGCCGCGTGTATACCTCACTGCACGTACTTAAGTGTAAGCGATTACGACGAAGTGGAGTAAAGAGACGTCCGAGTAATTTAATTAAAAGCAGGGGACGTGAAAAATTTCGAGAATTCCTAGACGCGGACGTAATCGCGACGTGGAAGCTCGCGCTATCTTGGCGTGAGTTCGTGAAATTCAGCATGTGAGATATATAATTGGGTTTTATTGCGTAATAATGTGCCGTAGAGTATTTTTGTCGTCGTTGGGAGGGATTTTTTTTTCAATCATATACGTTCCCGAATGCAGATCGATGATTGTAATTTTTCGCAAGTATATTTTTCCAAAACTCTGGATGAAAATTATTAGGTACAGGGAACTCAAGAGGCGTACATAATAGTATTAAACTTATGAAATGTAAATAAATATGACGAATATGAATTGTAGAAATTTTAATACTCGCGTGAATTAGTTTCGATCTAGATGTGTAGGTACATCATATATAAAGGTATACGAAAGTAACCATAAGCCAAAGCTGTTATGTAGTAACTCTAATAAATTTTCGACTGAATTTCGTATCTATGTATACTGATAGGTCGAGCATTAATTTAATACCTCATGTAAATAGCGCACCAAGTGCAGTGAGGTAACGCAGTTCGAAGTTGATTAGAAAGAGACTAGAGTAGATGAGCCGTTTTTGCTTGCGTGAAAGTATAATAGTATAAGTTATGTCAATTTACACGAGGGAATTCGTGTATTTTTATGATTCGTTATGCCATCATGTACATGAATACGATGGGACATCCCGAACTTGATGATGCATATCTGTATGAAAATATATGTAAGTTGCGAAATTAACACTTTCATCGTGCACTTTGTTCATTTATTTCATTTACTACGTTTGACGAAATAAATATTTTAATCGAAAAGAACAAGAATAATTTACAGAAAATCGAAGAATAGTTTCTTACGTTTTTCTATGATAATTATGGAAAAACGTGTACAACAAATATATGTAGATTATGCGATGCGAATCTTTTATTGTAATAGTGAATGATCGAAACAATAATGTAGAAGATAAACAGAGAATTTTTTTTAATAATAGATAAAATAACAAATCCGCAGAGATTGTATGATAAACGTTAAAATAACCGGTTTGATAATTTTAAGCCAATTTCCAGTTTTCAATTAATAGTTGGAGAAAAAGGGAAGAGAGTTTTTTTCAAAGATCAAACGGATGATAGCTTTTTTGTAATTATATTAAATATTGATATTAGTACTTACATCATATATTATTACGTTATCACTTAGACGACAGTTTACTAATCTGGTATTTCTTGTTGTTAGCACTGTTAAAAAAAGTAACCCCCTTAATTAATTAACTTAACTCTTTGCGTTCATTTAAATAATTTTGACAAACTGTTTGTTCATGCAATTTTAGACGAAAAGTTTTTGTGCAATTCAAAAATAATGAGAAATATTTTAAAAAATGTTACAAGAACAAAACACTAATGTCTTTTATAAATATAAATGCAAAGATATATAATATTGCTTGTTAAAAAATCTGTAATTCTAAGTGAAAACAAGTGGCAGAATTTATGCGCAAATCGACAAAAAATATACTTGTGAAACTAATGCAAGACTTCCGCAATTTTCGCTAGAGCAGAGTATAATATTATACTGACAAATAAGGTAGCAAATATTTTACAATTTGATTGAATTGACACGCAATAGAAATATCATACATTCTTTTTTACTATTCTACACACAAGGTATTAAAATGACTTTTTCAAAATGACGCGAAAAAATTGTATTATTAAAAGATCTGAGACTTTTCTCAATTTTACATATAATATACTTGAATGATTGAACTATAGAAAAGACCTGAGAAAAATTGATTTCATAATTTCTGGCTAAAGTTTAAAGTTTTAAAACAAAAAATCTTGTTTCAATTCAATGAAAATGCAAAATTTTTGTATTTTTTCCGAGACT
Organism: Copidosoma aretas; assembly: GCA_030522625.1. Classification (NCBI taxonomy): domain Eukaryota; kingdom Metazoa; phylum Arthropoda; class Insecta; order Hymenoptera; family Encyrtidae; genus Copidosoma; species Copidosoma aretas. The sequence goes on along the minus strand of JAPYYV010008602.1, from coordinate 8,607 downwards.
AGCTACTTTTATTAACAATATAAAAACTAATTAATATGAATGTAAGCTTGAAAAATTGTTAATAAAATCGTCTTTTTGACAAAATTCGCTAAAATTAAAAACGCACTGATTGTGACATCAAAATGGAGCTACCGACAAAATTATAACTGAATCAGAATAAATTTTTTGTTAGTCTAGATATTTTCTATCATACACAGAGTGTACATACATGTATACATTGTATTATTTGAATATTTTTTCAATATCAAAAACATGTGGGGTTACACTTCTTGCTCTGGTTGTAATGTAAGATACTCTTGTGGAGGATTCATGTTTTAAACCACAAACATAACTGTATAAATTTTTAAACAAGGCAATGAATGTTTACTTGAATATTTATGAAGCAGTGTGTTTTTTTTGTTTCTCTCACGCTAGGAGCATGCACTGCTGTTAATTTTAAAAGTAAAAATATACACGTGTGCCACACACAAACACACTCAAGTATCTCGCACATCAAGCAAAATGAGGGATAAAAAACAAAGTGTATCCTTGTTTATTAAAATAAGAAAAAAATGCCACACGCACGACACTTAGGATCTTAAGAAAATTTGCTTACTAATCTAGTCGATGAAGTTGGAGGACGATAAAGACATCGTTGCAATGATGTTAGGTTTGTGCGTGAGAGCTGTTGGGATCCGACAAAAGTGACTTTAGATCCAACAAAAATGTATATTCATACCGTTTAAAGTCGCTCAGAGACGATTCAAACGTCTCTCATAAATAAGAATTCTAAGAATGTAAGATTAAAAATTTTGACATTCCTGTATTTGTTTATTTATAATATAAAAAAAAAAAAATTAAAAATCAATGTTAGATTTTATTCTAATTCTCCTATGTTATTACAAGAGTCATGTAAATATGTACAAAAATACGATGATAAGAAATTCCACAACTGTAATTTGGTAATAAAATACTTCCAATTCACCTAAAATATGTTTTGATCACACATTTTTTCACTTTTGACTAAGCCCTTGACGAAAATAAGTTTAGTTGATAACTTTTGACATATAAAAATATAAATTTAAATGCGTATTAGAAAAGTTTTTTATTGAAAAAATAAATTGTAACTATTTTATAATTTGTTTTTTAACACCATAATTCAATAAATACTGCAAGCACTTAAAAATATATTATAAGGCAAATCTTACGAACTAACTCCTAACATTTCATTCAACAATTCAAACATGGTCCCTCAAAATTACGTATAAATTATAAAGATGTGGTATTAGAAAGAAGGCGATTCGTGAAAAATTCATGCCTCTTTTTTTCAGTAACTTTTTTCTTGGCAGGGCCTGCAGAGAAGTACTGATAAATCTTAGTATCTGTCGAGGGGCCATCCTCTTCTGGGTCCTCCCACTCGACTTCAGCTGCCTTAGTTGAAAGAATTTTTTCTGCTGTGGACCAGCTAAACCTAACAAGCTGTGGAAAACCAAATATCTCATCCACGTTGTCAGCTAGCCAAGTTTTAGTAAGTGGATCATTCGGATAACCACTGCCATAAGCTGCCTCATTCTCTGTATCCTTGAACTGCCATGCTCTCAGCGCATGGTCCCTGGACACCTTAGCACAAATACTGGCAGCACTAACAATGGCATAAATCGAGTCAGCTTTCTTTGCAACTGTTATCTTAATACCAGGGAATATACCCTCCAACTTAGCCTGGTACTTTTCTGCTGGGCCTACAGTATCCACATAAATTTCAGTAAGAAAAACACCAGCCTCAATAGTCTTTTTGATCAGACTGATAGCAGAGTTCATGGACACTTCGTTTAGAGAGGTCTTAGTACGTCTATACATGCAATTGGCTATGTAATTTGGAGAGATGGCATCGATGGCCCAGCCCATTGTTTTTGAATTGTCACAAATCTTGTCAAAAATAGCATCCCTTTTTTGTTCAGTCAGTGATTTGGAATCAGCACAACCCATATCAACCAGTAGCTGCTTTTCTGACAATGGGGCATAAGCAATGCCATAAACCATTGGACCGAGCACAGGACCACGACCAGCCTCGTCAACTCCAAGTTGGCAAGGCTCATCTTTACATATTTGTGGGACCTGAATTTTATTTCATTTTGGATTAGTTTCGATTTTTATTGATTAGTTTCTACTGATTGTATGAAAGAAACTTCTAGTTAGGTTGGGGAGAAATTTAATACGCCGAGTTGAAATTGTGCGTACTCATAGATTATGTACATACACAATACGATAGAAATTTATGGACCTTTTCATAACAGAAAAATAAAATTTGAATGTATAACTACGTATTAAAAATCCTTACCTCAGACTGATGCAGCTGATTGACACTGTGATCTAGCTTTTCAAAGTACGACGTCAGCTGGTCTCTCTTTTCAATTCGTGGCTCTTCCATCTCGTCATCCGCAGTATCCATTCTTTTATTGGTTTGGTCTTGATTCTCTTTATTTTCGGAAGCCATTGTTATTCTCAAAATTTTTTGGTCCAACAGATAAGTTTTGAAAGTAAATAAACAAAGATTGAAAGGGAGTAACCTCCGAAACAAAAACACGACGTTTTGGCGATGACAGCAGACGATACTGACAATTTTTCGCGCCAAGTTTGTGCCCGATCGTGGCGCTGCTCACGGCAACCGCCGCAGTCTGGCAGTTCTCGGTGATGTGGCGCGAAAGTTTGTAATTATAAAATGGTCACTTGTATTAAACACTGCATGGATAATTGAATCGAAGTGAGATACTTGATACATACATGTTTTGAACTATATTTATGAAAATCTTTTTAAATATAGAGCATCCCATGATTTTTGGTAAATAATCACGAAAACTTACGAAAACGTACGTTTAGCGACAGCTGTTGGTAGAATTGCGTATTTTAGTCAAAAACACCAGCCGATGGTTACTGTTTTCAAAAATATGCTACACAATTTGAATAAGCCATGCGTTTTGATTGCTCCCACAAACATTACAGTTAAGTACTGTGCGGAAAATATACAGATCTCGTATTTTACAATCAAAGCACGGACAATGTATGTGTTACATATTTATCACTATTCCGACGAATTTAAATAGTGCCCCATTGATTTTAGCTTACTTGACCTGGCTCACAGTTGAAATCATTGTTATTTTTATTTTATCAACGACTATTTACATGAAATATTTATTAAAAATCATTAAGTAATTTTATAAAATTGTATTACGCCGTGAATATATTTTTTTCATATTGTTTGGCTATACATTTGTGGGAGTATGTTTAACTCGCTAGTTATACTCACATAATTTATTATTGTTGTGAAATCATCGCCTAAAAATCATGAACTATTCAGTGAGCTACGTAATTAAAATTCTATAAGTTTCTCTGTTGATTTGGAAAAAATGTTAACGTATGAATCTACAGAACGTCATTGCTTGAAACGAAGAAAGCTCAAAAAAATTTTGCGCTTTTGTTCTTACATCACCACTAAATAATATCAGCAAAATTACTAATAAATGGTTATAAAAGTGATTTTAATAATGATTAAATAATAAAAAGCGTCTGTAAAAATAGCGCTTATAAAAAAACTGTTCTAAAAAAACTATTCTATTAAATAAGATGTGAGAATTAACTGCGGGTTAATAGCTAGTACATTGTTATTGATATTCAGTAACTTTAATTATTTAATAGCTGGAAACTGAAAAAAGAGAATCTTATCAAACGAGTGATCAAATTTAATATAAGCTTATTTAATCCTAAGTGGATTAGGACTACAGAACTCAGGGACAATCGTGCTGTTTAAAAAATTATAAATAAAAATATTGAAAAAAATAATAACAGGCAGTGTAACGTAATTTCCCTAAATGACTTTTAGATTTTTTCTTAAAAATATCAAGGTTAAAAATTTTATATGAACGTTCTTAAAAGGCGACGGAATATGTTTGGATTTTCGAAAATTTATAAAAAAACTTGTTGGCTGAAGCAATGACGTTCCTTACATCCAAAGACTATAATAAACAGAGACCATATTATTAAACTTACAAGAACTACGTGACTTAATGTTTAAAATTTTTTTCGTAACTATTAATCAATAATCAAACGAGTACTATGGTAAGTTGAACATTCTACTAGTTGCTGGTCGCATGTCACTGCGCAGCCGCTTACTCCACTCGTCGTTTCCCCAGTTGTTACGAAATCAGACGGCGAAGCCGCTTTTGGTGCAAGTATATACGATCGAAGAATATCAGAATGTAGTAGTGTTCTTTCACGTAGCGTGGGTAGTCGAACTGCAGGACAGTCTGATGAGCAAGTAAAAGCCGCCAAATCAACGCCCGGCATCTCAGCACATTTTTTGGCAACTTATTCGTTCAGCATTTATTCAATTAGAACATCTGTCGGAATACCTATGGTATCGTAAATTTACTTCTCTAGGTAGTAACTTATTCAATACTAAGCGTTGAAATTTCACAATTTCATCGAGTAAAAGTTTTTCTTAAAAACTATTAACTTATCACTCCGTCCCATACATTACTTACTCCGACGCGACGTGCCTTTTATCTGTTTTATCTGTTAGCCTTGGATCAAGAAACGTAGCTACTTAACGACGTTACGAATACAATTTGATATTTAATCACCCCAAAGAAACTTTGATTCAACAAACCGAAAAAATAATTTTTTTTAACGCTGATATTTTAGTTCAATGCGATAAAGTGAATAAGACTCGTAAAAACCAAGGAATGCATCGAGGAAACGGATAGAATAAGCGTCAAATATTGCAAAAGAAATAAATTGCCGTTCGATTTTAAGATGAGTCTAAAATCTCGAGAACAGCAGCGGTGAAAGTTGCTGCAGAAAATCGTACGATAATTATAGAGAAGCTATAGCTACATAGATATATATGCGGTCCCTACAAGAGTACCCCCCGCTATCGCATCGCCGGCAATTCAGCATACGAATAACTGTATTGTTCTCTTTCTGGCGTTTTACGTGAGTTCTCACGTTCATTAAAATTAAACAACTGCACGAAGCATGAAAATTTCGATCTACAATTGAATTTTGGTATTTGAACCACCAGAAATTTGTTGACTATTCATCCCGTCACAAGAAAATACAAAAATTCAACAATTTTATTGCTGACATTTCGGACCTACCTTTCCTTTGCTCGGCTGCTCGTGTGGTGTCAAATCAATTCATCAAACTATATCTATCCAGCTCGTTTTTCCGTTTATCCATAGAAAAAAAGATGTACTTGGTGGAGTAGTCAATTTATAATTAAGAGTATTAAAAATCATGGATTATACGAAAGTTTTTTATCTAATAGACATCGTGCTTACATTATCAAGTGATATTTTTTTAAACAAACTCTATGTACCCAGCATATCTATTAAAAAAATAAAAGCTACTCAATAAACTAAAAGAGTATCTACTCAAATAATAAATAAATGTATATGTATATGAATAAATTTAGAAAACATAAATACATTAATCAATACACACTTGTTATGGCACTTGGTCATCTGAGCAATCATTTATTGTTGTACAAAATTATACGCATACAAGAAATATATTCCAAATTATTACAATAAAGTCTTATTAGCACTGCAGTTTAATATATTTATTTTCACATTCACGCTTATTTTTAAAATCATGATAAATTTCTCGTTACTACAAAAAATAACGTAGAAAGTGACATAAAATGCAATATCATAAAATTTTAAGCATACAACCTATTTTTATTATTTATTGAAACTCAATTTCGATTAAAAATTTATTGAAACTCATTGAACAGAATAAATTGCGATGGTGCGGTCAATGCCCTATTGTATCACCATTTGTCAGAAAAACAGAATAATCAAATTAGCTCCCATTTTCGGCAATTTAAAAAAACAATTGTTCTTAGCGATGTTTTTAGGCAATAATGTATATCGAAATTCGCTCGTTTAAATAAGCTAAAATATCAACACATCTGCTTTAAACTTCTGGGCAAAGAAAATTTTTAAAACGCTATGGAAACACGTTTTCCATTTATATTTCTTAACCAAACGTCAAAGAAAAAATGATTTCATGTCGAAGTCAAAGCTAATAAAAAAGACAATCTGAATAACTGTATCTGACCAGCATTGAGTCATTATATTAAGTTTTTGCAAACCTGCTGGAAATATTATGTTTAGTTTAGCTATATAATATATGCGTATCTTGCAGTCACGTCCATTATTACATCGAGAAAGCTAAAAAAAAAATTTTTATACGTTATTTTATTCGAATGATCGAATTTTTATACACATTAATCAACGAAAAAATCAAATTTGATAAAATATTTTATCATATCACAGTGACAGAAAATTGTTATGTTTTTGAAACAGTCAGGCCTTTCATTTATTTGTGCTAACTGATTCGATTGGTGTTCATACATACAGTTGCCTGAAAGAAATATACATCCATCAATTGGCTTGACGGAGCTCTGCAGGATAAGAGGTCAACTCGATTTAAAAGAAAAACAAAAAAAATGTTCTTTGATCTTTGGGTAGGATGGAAACAACGCAGACTTTAATCATAACCAATTATATAGTCTGAAGTATCACGTTAAAAAATTGTACGATAGCGCGGGATGATCGTACAATACGGTTTATGTAACATAAAACTTAGTATGAATTATTGAATTCAATATAGTATTGAAGAGCAAACTTTTTAAGCCCCTTTTAATGTTCTGATATAAAGCACTCGTTGAACTAAACTAGCGGAAGAGATAAAAAACGTAATAAACGGATGTGCCCGAAACCCCGTAACGTGCATCAATAATCAATGACTGTTATTCTTTCGATACTTATTTTCTCTGAGAAATGCAGAGACAACTGTGTAGTGTTTTCCCGTAAATTTGGAGGAATTAAGTGCGCGCGTCCACTAAAAATGAATGTACACTCGGCGTTTGGAGTTGAATGCTTCGATTGAGCGCTAATCTGTAAACACCAACCTAAAATCAATAGTGAAATTTTATAGAATATTCAGTGAAAGTTTCAGAGAATAAAGCTCGTTCTTCCGAATTTTCGAGGGTTCAAACGTTCACCTATAAAGGACTGTATCTCTTTGAGTAAATTCATTGTACCTATAGCGTTCTATATATGGTTTTGGATGCCTTTAAAAATTGCCCCGGGAAAAAGCCGTAAGTGACATTTTTAATAAAAATTAGTTATTTATACCGACCGATTCGTCAGGAAATTTCCCGTACAATGCCTTTTTTTTAAATTTGATTTCATTTTTTGTTCATCAATAATAATTTTAAACATCGATAAAAACCAAATGCTTTCCTGTACGGAAAAAAGCCGTAAGTAACAAAAATTTGGGAATTCGGCTTGTTGTCTGCGGGAAAAAAACCGTAAGTGCACTAGCGCTTTTTTGTCTCGGTACTGATAGTCGGTGAGAAAGTCTCCTGATTTCCAATTAAAAGAACCGTTTGCACTTACGCTTTTCTTTCCTTGGAACTAGTGCCAGCCAGAGCTTGGTTTACAAGAAAATAAAGCGTAACTGTCTTTGTAAGTATCCTAATGAGACTTACGGCTTTTTAACGTTGCATCGCGTGGGCGCGCTCATCGACTTTACCTAAAGTAAAAAAAGCGTAAGTGCATTCACGGCCTTTTTACAAGAGAAAGTGTGTGAGTGAAAAGCCGTAAGTGCAGTATCTATTTTCTAGAATAGTAGTCTTCGTACGAGATTGGAAAGGCTTTAAATTGCGAACCGAGAGATTTACGGCCTGAGCCGTAGGCGAGGGACGTAACGAGGTTCGTAAAGAAGACTTTACGATTGAGTTACGAATGCTATTTTTGCTACCGTGGGTGTACCAGGGTTCCAAAAAGGCCCGAGGTAGAAAAATGGTTTTTTCGCGCTAGAAAAATCCGATTTTCATCATTTTTTATAGAGTAGGTGCTTTGAGAGGCACAAGTTTTTTTTCGAAACCGGATAAATCACGAATCGTACGAGTTGGATGAACATATATATCTGTGGCTTCCCGGTAAAAGGGGGAGTAAATCGTCTACTCTCGGTGATTTCGAGTAAATCGCATTTTAATGTTTGATCGCATCTGTAAGGTCAGAGCAATCGAATTGGAATCCCATACTTGGCTGACAAGTAAAGTGAAGTAGAAGGAACATGGGTGTACTGTTTTGCGCGAATGAACATTTTTCGCGACCGTGAAAAGCCGGAAAATGCTTCAGTTATCCCCTTATTCCGGGAACTTAGACTTAACCCCTTTTTCCGGGAATATTTTTAATTTTCGATCCGCACCTCTCGGACAAAGCGTTTCTTCTTCCAGAGGTCCTGTATAAGAAGGAAATACCTTTGAAGAAGCAACTCGGATCTCAGGACTTTCTTTTTTGTTTATTTTTCAAAATTATCCGTTTCGTTAAATTTACAAACAAATATTTCTAATTTTTTTACTGTTTCGCTCATAACTTTGCTTAGGAAGGTCGTAGAGAGTTGTTTAAAAACAAAAAATAAAGTGCTCGGACAGAGATAAAATTCCTTTTTTTATTCGTCATGAAAGGTGGTGAGGGTCAAAAGTTATGATTATTTCCAACTCGGGAGAGAGGTTGAAATGACTAAAATTTGTTAATCTTTTAGCTTCTTTCGACT
>JAPYYV010008601.1:0-15746 GCA_030522625.1 Copidosoma aretas | reverse complement strand
TGGCACATAGCGCGTGTTGGCTCGCTGGAATCTCGGTGGAATGAAAATAGGTAGTAATGTTAGTACGCTTATGGTGGTGGGCCGTGCCGCGGGGATTCTTTTTTTTTTTTTTTTTTTTTTTTCATGCAAACATACTTTTTTAGAATTTTCCAAGTGTCTGCGCGGAAGTGGCAAAGCTCGGCGGGAGATTTTCGCTTCCGAGAAATTCGAGGAGCGCGTTTATTGTGTACCATACGCTTGTACTGTATGCTATCATATACCTCCTGCACGTATCGCAGAGGAAAACTGGGAAATGCCGCGGGTATGTGTATGAATAAGAGGTAACAATGGGGTCTGCAGGATATTCTAGATTTTAGTTGAGATCCCGATCACGTGCGATGTGTATTTTTATGCATCTGCGTGCAAAGGTGTATATATTATATGCATGGCTATACCGCAACACTGCACGCCGCGGGAACGCGAGTCGACTAGTTTGTTTATCATTATCATCATTGTACAGGTATTACGTTATGGAGAACGAGTACGGAATAACATGTATATATTATTATCTCGAGGCCTTTTTATGTTTTCTTCCTTTCTGCAAGTGCCGTGCTTGCACGCTCGATTCGTAAAAATTTCACTCGCAGCCGTTGATTATAAAGCGTTAGTATATAGGAGGAAATGGTTTGCGACATTACCTATGTTTTGCCACAAAATACGTTAAAATGTATGTGCAATGGGGTATTAAATGTGACACCTGTTTAAAAAATGTATGTGTATGTATAGCGATGTATCAAAGCAGGTATAATCTTTCGCTCTGGGGATCGAGATACGCTCGCTATTATATTGCACCGCGTAAGTGCAGTACAACCTAGATTTGTAATCGAATAGCGTACAATGGAATCGAATTAATCTCATTATAAAACGAATAACGAACCCAATACCCACACCGCGGAGCTAGTTTAATGCCACTTGTAACATGATAGCTATATAGTTGTTCGATTTCGCGCCCGAGCGTCTCGCGTCGAAGCGATCGGTTCGTTGTAATTAAATTTCTTCCGATGAAAAATACCGATCGTACGCACGTGAGTCGGGCGGATGAGGAATAAAAGTGGATGGGCCACGGGACACACTTGAGCGCAAAATTGAAAGATCAAAGGGTATAAAACGAGCGGTTCAGCATCCCCTGTGCTTCTAACTTTTGTGCGTGAAAAATTTCGCGTCAGCTCGTTGATAACCCCCCCGATGTTCACTTTTTTTTTTTTTTCCTCAGAGTGTCCTACTTAATGAATACGTAGAGTGCTCGATGGACGAACATGACCGATGGATCTTTCAGGATGATTTGAAGCATCAACTGGAAAATTACGACGAACAATTACAGATCAAAAAAGTTATGTGATCGAAAACGAATCGTGAACCACTCCTGTCTCGCAAATTAACACCCCCGACTGCACGGATGGGAGCAAGGAATCAAGAAGAGGGACACTTGTACAGTCCGTCGTGAAGGAGAATAAGCACCAGAGAAGGGGAACGAGATGAAAAGCAAGCGCTGGAGGGAGAGAGAGGGCAATAGAAAAGGGGAAACAAAAGAAGGGCACGCGGGGACAAAACGATGGCAGCGTGCGCGTGCAGCTTCTGATGGCTTGCTCGCTAACTTACTTGCGGGAAAAGCCGGAGCTCATGTCGCGGTCGTCGCGGTGTGCATGTTCGGTTCGCTCGGCTAAGCCGTACGCGCGCGCGTTTCTTTGAAGAAGCTTAACCGGCGCGGCCGATCGGGCTTCGAGCAATCGCTCCAACGATCCGCGAACTGCTGCTGTACTTACGTTGCGCGAATAACCATTTCCTCGTCTGGATGATCACAGAGCTACGGCCCCCTGATTTTCGTACACATCGAGACACGGGCAATCCGGGTGCCGCGCACCGCCGGAAACAAGAGAAAAAAGATGCTTCAAAGCCCTACTTGGAATACTTGGATGAGAAAGGCTCTTGCCGAATATCGGCCTGGTTTCTAAATTACTTCTCGAGTCCCGCGCAAGAGAGTTGGAAAGACTTTCTTCCCGGTCAGATGATTTTAGACCAGCCTGAGGTTTATCCCGCAAAGGGCGTGAGGTAATACCGATCAATAAAGGCCTTCGACGATCCGTGCGATTTCTGATCGAGACGGAGAGCGGGGAACGAATAACCATCATGCGCGAGGCCTTCTTGGCCTGCACCCTCGTCGAGACTCCGAAGCTGCGGGGGGGCCTGCACGTCCGGGGTTCTCGCGAATCGAAATTCACACGCGCCGCGGATAAATAAAACATTCGGCGCGGCGCGCAAATCGCCCGTGCGCCCGGCGCATCTGAAATCGGCCGGCGGGCGTCGCAGGTGGAATACAAAGACCGCGCGCGCGCGCGATCGTACGTGAATCTCTCCGACGGGGGGGACAAAACTTCGGGACGATCGAGCGGGTGCGCGACGACGACGTACATGTACGTGTATGGTTGTGCGCGGCATCCGTGTGTATAAATGCATCGGTAGCGCGGCGCTTTTATAAATAGCGCGGTCGGGGGTCGACGAACAGCTAAGCCGGCGGAGCGGCCGAATGTGTGTATTTGTATGAGAGAGCGAGAGGAGACAGGAGAGAGCGTGAGAACGACGCGACGGCCGGACTCATTCACCTGATGATGCTATATGCACGTACTATGATGCGTATTATACGAGTAGCAGTCTTTGGGCGATGCGCGAGGGCTCGGGACGCGATCAAACGGCAATTTCGCGAATAGCTCGGATTGTTTTGGGATGCCGGTGTGCAGGTGGTGCAAAAAACTTTCGGAGGTTGTTAGCGAGGGTTTGTTTTTTGCGTCGGAGGTGCAGGTCCGTGAGAACTTTTGGTATTATTGTAGGTTGTTGTTGCAGAGAGAGAGGGAGAGATGAGGGCTTCGAGGGGACTTTTTTTTGTTGATCGTCATTTGCAAAACGTAAAAAATTTTACGGTTGAGCTATAGGAGCCATAGACTGCTCAGGATGTCATTTTATTATGCATCAATCGAATGAGCCTTATTTGCGTCCTCTGTACGTTGTTTCGAATAATATTATATCGATACTGCTGTCATAGTGAGACTCATAAAGTCGAGTGGCATTGAACGCAAGGTACTAATGACTTGGTCTGCTAGGATCATCGCTCTATACTGACTGAGCTACCGAACCTTGTATACGTCGTGTTTTACGAAACGTATTGATTCATCTCAACCATATTAGATGATGATGATGATGATTATACATTTAAATTTCGTTAATATTACAATAATTTGGATAACTCACTCTTCGTTAAAATTTATCTCGAAACCAATGAAATTTTCTAAGTCGCCTACTCGTAACTCCCAATCAATGCCCATACGCAGCTGCTTTCAATAGAATTGAATAATTCATAATCATTGGATCCGAAGAACGAACGTTAAGATTCATCAGCGTTTTTGTGTAATTCACGCGTGTTTTCGTTCCGGAACTCCGATAATTCCAATACTCTATATGCTAATCACGCGCGTGGGTCCTCTCTGACAATGAAGATAATACAAAAAAGGAAGAGAAAATTTATATTCGATCGTAGGGTCGAATTTCGTTTCCGACTGCCGTTCGCGTGCAGAGTCAGCAGAGTCTCGTAATTTCAATAAACGCCGCGGCCCGATCTCCTCGAATCGTAATTTATCCATTTAACTACACGAACTCGTGCGTGAATCAGAATACTTATATGTTTTTCTTGTCCAATTATATATCTGAGCAAAGAATTCAGCCAGTCCCTTATTAGAGAGATACCATCACAAAAAAAAAATAAAAAAACCGTCCACCGAAATCCCAAACGCGAGCTTGCGACCCGCGCGTCATCACCCATCACTCGGCAGCCATTGGTGAGAAAGAAGGCCCGAAGAACAAAAGATGCGCCAAACGTGCGACACTCGCACGTATATATAGGTGCAGTACGCACGTCAATATATGGGTCATTTCACAAAAACTGCGATATTTCATGAAGCCTATGTTTATAAACAACATATTTTCCTATTTCTAGTCAACACTTTTCGCGAACTGTGTAAACTAATTTTCTTTATATAGTCCTTTTGAAATCGAGTAGAAAAAACATTTGCCGTGGCCGTAAGATGGAAAAAATAGGATAAAATGTCATTTGGATCTCACACACCACGGAAAAAATAATTAATAAAATCTAAAAACAAAATATCCCGTTTTTCGTAAAATTATTCGTGCATATTATTTTTATGTAGTGAAATTATTGTGTTACTTGTATTCCTTATTATATTATATAATTAAATTATATGCGTATACGTTATTAAAAACTACTCTATTTAAGTTTCAAGTGTAAGATAAATCTACTCAAAAAATATATCTTCCTGATTTCTTACTCTGTAGTTGATTGCTCACTGCTCAGTATAATATGCGTTCACTCGACGAATGACTAGATCACACTGTGAGCTTAGTCAGCTGAGTGAGTCAGTGGTCAGTGACATAGCTGAGCTGCGCACTCTATACTGCGCAATGAGCTGCGCACCTCCCCAGATACTTTGTTAACAGTGTGATATAGTCATTCGTCGAGTGAACACGTACATTATACTGAGCAGTGAGCGATCATCAACAGAGTAAGGAGTAAGGAGATTATGGTTCGTGAGTAGACTTATCTTACACTTGAAACTTAAATAAAATAGTTTTTAATAAAGTATACTTATATAATGTCTATAATGTAACAAAATAATACGTTCTATTATGATGTCTTAATATTTAGTTATTTTATCACACAAAATACGCATGAATAAATTAATGAACATTGACGAATAATTGACAACCATAATGTAACATCATTCCCAACACTTGAAACTCAAACAGAAAAGTTTTCAATAACGTTCATGGGCCATTTTACAAAAACTGCGATATTTCATGAAGCCTATGTTTATAAAAAATGCATTTAATTTTTTCAAGTCAAAACCATTTTGAACAGTGTAAACTAATTTTCGGTAGGTAGCCCTTTTAAAATCAGTTAGAACAAATATTTGCCGGAGTCGTAATATGGGAAAAATAGGCCAAAACGTCATTATCGTAATGCGAAGCATTTAAAATTTTCATTGTTGCGGCTTACATGGCCTACGTGTTGACTTTTTAATTTTTTAAGCTGTATTTTCCAAAAATCTGAATCATTAAGATCCCTTTCTGGTATAGTTTAGCACGATAAAAATAAAAGTTTGAGAGTGTACAAGGCTTTTCAGCTGTGAAGCCATGTTTTGACACTTTTGAATGTATAAACATATCGACCAATTTTTTTCAGCTAGAAATTCGAATGTGGCTGGTCATAGTGTCATCGTGAATTTCGAAAGTTCTGCCCCGAATCTCTAAGATATCGTTTAAATTTTTCTAAAAATGGCAGTAGAGCAGGGTCCAAAAGTTTCAAGGTAGTTTGGACCTCGCACAACGTGGAAAAATAATAGAAACATTCTAAACGCTAAATTTTGAACAGTTACCAAAAGATCCCGTTTTTCGTGAAACGACCCGTATATACACGCATCATCGGCCCGCACCGCCGGCTCGCACACGAGCGCGCAATATGCACCCGCCACCCGGCTCGCATCAGCAGCGGCGCACTCCTCGGAATCAATGATCGCGCCGTCCGGTCGTGCCCCGGATTCCCGTTACTTCACGCGCGTCAATCGGCGATCGCGCGTTACAAGGCGCGTGCGTGCAGCGGGTGACGACTCCCTCTAGGTTTTCTCGACTCCTCGGCGACGAGCAATCGGCGCGACTCCCGAGCGTATCGTGATGGCGCATCGGTGCCGATTCGGATTATCCTCCGATGCCCGAACTCTCATCCCGCCCTGTTACGACGCGTGCGTTCGTTTTGTTTTTTTCTCCTTTCCATCGAGTAGGCGCGACGGATTTCACGAGTATAGGTATGCGTGTGCGCGCAATGTCGAACTCGATCTGTCCGAGCCCGAGGACGACCGTCGTCGCGTTTAGCGAAACCGGCTCGATGAGATTTTCCGGGCTGTGGCCGTCTGCAGGTATTTAACAGTATACGTAGGGTTAATGATCGACGCGTTGGCTGGAGAAATTTTGCTGCTCGATCGCACGCCGGGCGGTAATGGTCACTTTCTAGCTAGGTTTGGTCATTCGGTTCGGTATTTTATTCGTACTACTTAAATGTTAACAAAACGCTGTAAGATATCAATTGAAACCGTCGATCGGCAGTATTTCAGTCGGTAGGCTAGAATAAGTATCGCATTGACAGAGCACCGGACACCGTGTGACTTGGGTTCGAGACCTACAACGATATGATACATCACATCACGAATAGAGGACAACAATGAGGTTCCGGAATAACTCAAAAACAAGAAACAAGTGTCCGCTATCTTCGATGAGATGCAAACATTTCTTTGATACGCCAACAAAAATTGTGCATCCCCGATCTTTGCGACCGGTGCAGTTCTTGCGCGTCCAATGGCAAATGAAAAACATCCGTACAAGTACAGCAGATAAGAGTAGTTTATCACGAAGTTATACCAAAGGGGTTATTATTTTGTGCTTACCAATCGACTCATCCGTAATTCCATGCCATACCGCTGTAATTATTATACGATTACGTGAAGAATTACATAATACATGATAGATCATGTACATATACATAAAAGTGGAGCGAGCCGATGATGACTCGGCGCAACATCTCTTTCCCTGTTGCAACAAGGACGCCCGTGTGTATAATACGTGCCCACGTATCACGCTCTCCCGTTGCGCAGGTGTGTTATGGGCGGCATTGGGGGACCTCTATACAAACACATATATTCTGACGAGCGGACCCATCGGCTGCTGCTCCGGTCCATCGATCATCGCGCGACAATGACTTACCGATGCACAGAAGTATCATGGACAGTGAAAGAGGAGACCACCGACCCTGGGATAATTATTTTTCGCTCGAGCGCGGAGAAAAGTTCACCATCGAACCATCGCGCAATCGATACGGATCGCACACATGGACCCGATCGTTGCACGTTATATTATGTATGCGAACCGATGACGACAGCGACAGGGCATTATACATGCGTATTGTATTATCTTCTCCACGCTGTACGCGCGAACGCGGAAAGTTGGCGACGCCGATAAGACCGACGACGGCGGACGCCGCGCCGGCTGCCGCAGAGAGGAGCACAGTCGTCACGTATGGGGGAAGTCGCGGCCCGAGCGGCTTATCGGCCAAGTTTGCGGGAAACCATCGTAGGTCGTGGTGCACTGTGATGCGCGATGAGACTCGTTTACTCTTTTGTTTCACTGTCGAAAATTTTCCCTCGGGACACCCATTTTTTCCACCCTGGAAAACGCTACACCGAAAACAATGGTGGCACTAGAACAGCCAGAATCCGCTAAAAATCGCACTGTACTCTTTTAATCGGAACTTTGCTCTGGATACAATTGCGATGTCCGCTGGAGAATCAACTGAAAGCGCTTTGGTTTCAGCACTCGTTGACTTAAAAAAGACGCCCGGGTCGAGGGTTACGAACAATTCGTATTCGAAATTATGTTAAAGGAGCTTCAATTTTATCGATTAAAAGGTGATTTTTTTTTACACAAACTCAAATCGCCCCCAACTCGGGTCCTGATTGACTTTTTCAACTCAACCAGTGCTCAAATTGAAGCTTATCTCATAAGCAGTTTCAGTTATTTTACTACTATAACCAGAGCAAAGTTACGATCAAAATAGTACAGTATATATGATTTTGGGCGGATTTTGGGTATTCTATAGTGTCACCATTGTATTCGAAGTATACGGGTGAAAAAAAGGCTGTCCCGAGGGGATACACGGATCGTCCGGATCGAGACGAAAGCCACTATCACCCCCCGCATGGATCGATGCGTTTCGGAGGTGTGTATTTTCGGCCCTGAAAATCGCAGAGTTTTTTGGAACTTCGACACACGGTACATTGGACTGGCGGTATTCGGGTCAATTATTCCTCTTCCTCCGCCTCCTGCGCGTAAAACATCCATATCTCCCAGCTGCAGGAGCCGCCGGCCCCTTTGGCTCTCTCTCTCTCGACAAGCGCCTTTTTCGCATCTTCGCCCGCGGTTATAACAGCTCGCAGCGCGCGGCACGCAAGCTCCGTCGCCGAGCTTGACACCGACGGCTCGAGAGAGAGAGAGAGAGAGAGAGATACCGCGTGTGCATACATACGCGCGTACATCTCGTTGATGGAGGCAAGAAAATCGTTCGCCGGTTGCAGGCTGCGAGGACGCGAGGCGAAAGGTTATGCTAACGAGCTCCCTCTCCGCGGCCTCGGCGCGTGCACGGGCCGCAGCTATGCGCGAGGGGGAGATATCGCGCGGTTATCGGGCGGGGAAATTTATTACGTTGCGCGAGTGTGTACAACATAGTCTCGGGGACGCGGTCGGACGCGAGCGCGTGTCGATATCTCGTCGACGGCTCGGCGTGACTGTTTCTGGGGTAAGGTTTTGGGGGGAAAACAGCGCGGGTGACCGATACGTGCCAACGGGGGCGGCTGGACGTCATTTTGCGACGATCGTGCGAAAAGTGGCGTTGGAGCGATAACGAGGGTTTTTTTTCGATCGAATCGAGTTTATATTTTGGTACAGCATAGCTGGGTGAAAAATCAGTGATGCCTCGAGCTCGTGGGCAAACTGAAAAGGAGATAGACGCCAGCGAAAAAATGTACATCGCCAGCGGCGCGGAATCGTCGTGCTCGATGGGAATGGTACATATATTATGTATACAAAGATGTTAATTTACATTCCGGTTGCCCAACTTCATGAATTTACTGCGACATGTATGTTTGCGAGATCTGTAATATTTACAACCATAAAGTCACGAGCGAAAAAAATAGCGACGCAACGACAACAACAACAGCTACAGGCTATACAGGATAAAATTAAAACAGTGAAGTTTGTAAGGTCGATGGAGCGGAAAAATGGGAGAGAGGGAATCATGTCGGACGAAACATGGACCGTGTTGGATGAAAACATGACGCATCAGGGCTATATACTTATAGTCCAGCTCTCGTTGTACCTATACCTACGCTCGGATACTGCACATCCATGCACAACCTACGTGTATGTTCGGTACATGCGGATATATTTATACATAAAGTACGTTAGCTATAGGGTATGGGTATCTGAAACCGAGAGGAACATTTCCATATTACAATGTTGGGCGTAGGTGAGCTTATGTCATACGCAACCTGTAATGATAAAAGTAGGCAGTAGATATAATATAACCCGCCGCCAACCCACATTTCCGCTGTTCCCGCCTTCGCGTTGTATAAATATATGTATATACACTTGACGCTAACGAGCTACCCGTATTTGTACGCAAATGCGATATAATATACAGTAGTCAACATGTCGGTGATTATTATTTTAATGTAATATGTTTTTACGGTATTATTATTGGCCAATCCACGTATCCCACAGACGAGTTTCTCGACTCGCTACTCCGGCGCAAAGGTCATTGGTGAGGAGCAATTAACGGTCCTGCATCGTGTGATCGTCGATCGTACACCAAAACTTAAGGTGGCTCATCACCCCTATATAGCACTAAATTTGAAGACAATTAATAGATATGTCCATTGAAACCCGATAAATTAGAGATATTGTAGTCAAAGAAAGAGCTATTGTTCACAAAGAAACGTATTAATTCATACATTTCCAAACATTTATGCTCAATTTTTTCAACATTGAACATTTTCACAAATTGTTCATCATTACCCTTAATATGAAAACGATGATAAGCTCTGCCAAAGGAGAATCGTATAAAAAACCAAAAAGATTCAAGTCCTTTGCGAGTACTTCTTGAAAAATTAAATGTATTTCTGACTCCAGACTATGCTTGGACTATGCATGATTCCATCATAGTCTA
This sequence comes from Copidosoma aretas, assembly GCA_030522625.1. Classification (NCBI taxonomy): domain Eukaryota; kingdom Metazoa; phylum Arthropoda; class Insecta; order Hymenoptera; family Encyrtidae; genus Copidosoma; species Copidosoma aretas. The sequence goes on along the minus strand of JAPYYV010008601.1, from coordinate 5,872 downwards.
TGTCCAGAATTGAGTAATCATAATCAATACATAATCAATAAATAATCAAGACATAATCAAGACATAATCAATACATAAAATATGAACTTTTTAATTATAAAAATATTAAATATTCCTGATTCCAACTTTATGTCTTGATTATGTCTTGATTGTGTCTTGATTATGTATTGATTATGCTTACTCAATTCTGGACATAGACTATGCTGGGATCATACATAGTCCCAAGCATAGTCTGGACATAGCGTTTTTCACATGGGACGAATACATTCATCCGAATCATTAGATTTCAAAGGACGCGTACGTCGATTATTACAAATTTAGTGCTACATAGGGGCGTGCACCTCAAAAACCATCCTCCCCACCCCGCATCACGGCGACCCAACTATTTTCACGTCGAATGCTCGCGCAAACGCGCATAATACACTCAACGAAGGGGACCAAGACGCCGGCGAGCCTGTCCCGCGCCCTGCAGCTGTACACAACGGAGGCGGTGCCGCAGCGGGCCTGCAGTGCGACGCGTGTCTTCGGTGTAGGTAAAAATACACCGGGTATATTTTCGGAGGCCCGCGCGCGGCCTATGCGTTCGCGTTACGTATGTAGGTACGCATGATGCGCGGTACAATTCAAGCCCGATCCCTCGTCCGCCGTCCCGCGGGGGCGCAACCGAGGCGAAGCCGCACGGTCGCGCGCAGCGGTTATAACGGGACACCGCGGGCGCGCTTTGAATTCCATTTTTAGGGGGAGGACCAACTCTCGGATTTTTCTCTTTCGGATGGCTCTTCGGGCGCGCGCGAGCTCCTTCGCGGCTCCGAGTCCTGCGAATCCCGCGACTCGCCGCGGCTCTGATGTTGAGCCGCGCGGGCTTGGGAGTCGCGTACACAACGCGTACACCTGCGGGTAGAATTTTGGAATGTCGCTCCGGGGTGATTTTTCCCTCTCGGCGATAGTCGTTGGAGAGGTTTATTGGTATCTCCATCGCACCGCGAGCAATTAAAATTTAACGGGTGTTATGGTGTCGATTGGGCAATTCAGTTCGTTCGAGAGCTGGCTTTTATCGGATCACGTTTTAGCGACCTGGAAATGTTAATGGTGCCATTATTATATTGAAAACCGTTGGACTGCTTGGTCGCGGGCACTTGGCTCCGGTTCAGTACTGAATCGAAATACTGCAGAATAACATGACGCTGTAAATTGTTAAAATGCAATGACGTGCCAATACTAATGGAGACTGCCATTAATGTTTCTCGCGCGTACAATTAAAGTCTCGAAAATTTCCTCGCAGATTATTGTCAGTGATAATTTATTTCCGATCGGAACATTGGCATTCCTACGGATTTTGGGAAGATATTAAAAGAAATCATACATCTTCGAGTATCTCGTGGAATTGAAAAAAAAAAAAAAATGTCATTCACCCTAAATAGTTTGCGTCGTTGACTTCAGAATCAGTACTGAACCACAGCCTTACACGCCAATCAACCCTTTTATAAAGAACGCGTCCCCAAATATCTTTGTGATCGAAACTACCATCCGATCGACCGGAATCTTCGGCTCAGAAAACGGCCCTTTGCGCCAATCGTAGCCAATTATCCGCGCCGATCCGCCGGCATTGACATTCTCGCGAGCGGTATGGAGTCGCGTATACAGAATCATCGCCGACGGCACGCATCGTCCGAAAAGAGAAGAATCAAAGAGCTCGATCCCGCGAAACCGTAATGCGCGACAGGGCCGTGCTACATTTATCCATCTTTTTAATAACAATGCATGTATACATACGATTCAGAGCACCCCGACGATTCGCCGAAGAAGCCGGCACCGTGCAGTCCCTTCCTCCGCCCGTGTAGCATACGATACAGAGCGGCGAGCTAATTCACCGCACACACCGTACCAGCAGCACCACTATTCTCTGTACATACCGCGCGAGCATATCATACGATGTGCACGTACTACCGGTTAACGCACTCTCGGAGGCGCGGGCCGTCGAGCCGCATGGTATACCTGTACACGCACAGGAGACGCCAGGACGACGGCTCTGGTCCCCCCCCCCCCCCCGCGTGAGCCGATCACGAGTATCGGTAGGGATGACGGAGAGCGAGAAAAAAAAGGCGAGGCGGTAAAAAGCGTCGATGAGAATATATGGTATTGTAACGATCGAGCGGGGACGTGCTGCACACGCGACAGCGACGCGAGCGGGCTTGCGGCGAGTCGGCAACTGTCGGGGGCACTGCAGGGAAGCCACCGCTGTCTGTCGCCCGTTCGTGCGCTACGACGACCTACACCTCTACATCCTCGGCCGCGCGGACGCGGAGTGTCGTTGTGCGTACAGCAAAGCTCGCGCGGGCGATATCGCTCTGTGATATACATACCTACGCGGTGTGGGCGCGTTCGTCGCTCGCTCGCGCGTTTTAAAACTCGACTCGCGCCCACTGGGCTCTCGGTCCTGTCGGTTTTTTGTTTTCCGATCCGGCCTCCGATCGAGAGTGTATAATGGATACGTATAGGTTGGCGTCCCGGGAAAAGTGGGTAATAAATTTCGGGGGGGGGGGGGGGGGGGGGCGGGGGGGGGGGGGGGGGGGGGGGGGGGGGGGGGGGGGGGGGGGGGGGGGGGGGGGGGGCGAATTTCGAATAGCGTGATCTACGCCTTTTAAATCAAATGGCACGAAAATCCCGGGTTCTATTTATCGACGGCCGGGGAAAAGAAACAGCTCGTTCGGATTTGGGTTGGGGAAAAAGAGCTATGGTTCAGTTTTTGGCTGAAAAAATAACAAAACCTGCATATTCGTTTGTTGCGTCTGTTACGGATTTATTGTGCTCATAAATACTATACCCCTAGAGGTTTGGAGAAGAAAAAAAAATCCTTGAACCAGCTGTTTCTTCAAGCCAAAACTAAATGATCTATTTCTTTAACCCAGATCTAGATTAGCTGTTTCTTCTCATCGCCCAACTAACTGTCGATATACGGGTAGGTATATGTTGTATCTGTAACTTGCTGTGGTTCATATTTTCAAGTTTTGGTCAACAGCTTGATCGATACTTTGGACTCTCGCGGCATTCAGGTTATTTCAAACACTTTTGATTACTCTCAAAGCAAATACCAAAGTATTGAATTACGCTATCCTGAACATGTCTATGCTTATAAAAGTGAGCCATAATTTACATAATTATAAAGAACTTTTAATCTACTAATGAATCTTCATAAATGCGTCCAGATGTTGTAGGTAGCCAATGGCTAAAGCACCTATTTTTCGATACCTTCATTTCACAATTTTTCGGAGATTCCAACATGTAGGTATTAACACCACGGTACACTCGCAGCGCACGCTCTATCTCTCCGTTTCGTTGGATTCTGTAGCCTGTACTGCCCTGAAACGTCGTCCCCCTGGACGGTCTTGTACCACGGATGCGTCACTGTGGTATTCGCGCGTATTTATCTTATACAGCGGCTCCATAACAGCGTGAGCTATCTCTATCTTCGCCCTGTCCCCCTTGCACACTGCAGAACTCGGCCGAACATACTGGTTGGCCCCCCCTTCCACGCGGTAGCTCTTTCGAAACTTTGATTTTTTCCCCACTTTTTTCCCATACACGCTGTTACGGATGACGCTGTTCGATTTATGCAAGTTCAGATCCATATATTTTATTGCGCTTATTATCAAACTCTGTGATAATAAGTAGCCAATAAAACAGCGTTACGTGTGTATATTTAATTGCGTTATCAGTGCGGGACGAAGAGAAAAATATTTCCGCGGAACGAAACGTATAAGTCCGTCAGATGGTAAGATTGTTACTGGTATATATTATAGAGACAGTTAATTATCATAATTAGCCGGGACGTCTAGTGAATATGGGTGCTTTTATCGGAATCGTGTGGATATATATATGTATATATGGGGAAGGAGAACAAATCTCTTATCTGGGCCGTAAAATTTTATTTTCGCCATTACACACACTCGCCGATCGTTATGATATTACGTATAGGGGAAGCATTTGTGGATACTTTTACGAAAGCAACCAGTTGCCTTTCCCGATGAAATTGTTTTACGACTTTTTGACGACTTATCGGCGAGTCGCTCGAAATGTTATTGGCCATAAAGTATTTGGGAAATAGTTTCTTGCGTCGCGATCTTGATAACTCGCAACGACTGCCGTATACAATTTGTTTTATTAACAGCGTCACGAATTAAATTCAATCAATTTTAAATAAATCAATAAACATTACATTTCAAAGTCACTGGTGGACTATAGCTATATATATATATATATATATATATATATATATATATACATAAATACGTTTCGGGGATTCCCAAATGTTTCACAACGCTTCGCCTATGTACCGGATCAGACTATAAAGCTCGCGCGCAAGCACTCGAGAAAAACGGACTTGACATCGCAAAATAACATTATCGCTCGGATGAATTATCGTTGTGATACTGCATTAAACCCATTATACACACTTGTTTCAACCGAGAAACGTCGTAAAGACGAAAAGCTCGGAAATATCAAACTGTATGTATACTCACATGGGGTATCGAGCACTTAGACCCGCTCTTATCTCATTATTATATATATACATGCATATAGACACAGAGGTAAATAAAATCACATCAAAAAATCTCAAATCAACCGTGTACTTACTTGGTCGGTACTTATTCAGTAGTTATCTTCACTCTATCCCCCAAACAGCTGTGTATTATTGCTACACGGGATTTCTCCACTAATGTAAGCCGTAACATCTCGGATTACGGACCAATAAAGTATCATCCAAAGCTAAAGTGGACAATTCGTTTTTCAGACCACATTCTTACTGTACGGAGACTACAGAGCAATATACAAACACCCAACCATATTATGTTTGCGCCGTACAACACGTGCGCGCAAAACGCGCCTCATAATTCATCTTCCTTACCGATTTCGTCTTTTCCCCTTCATCGTGCCATTTCCCCGTGCTCTTATTAACCAGTCGACGCAACGACGACGCACACGTTCGTACCATTATTATATCAGCTGTGCGTACACTCGCTCTTCGTTGTAATTGCCACACGCGCGATGAAATCAATCACCAATTGTTGACGGAATGCAGTTCGGAGCACCATTGCTGCGCGCATTCGTAATTCGGCGAGGAACTGTATAGATGCATAATTGGAAATCAGCGCTTTTTTCGTTTTACCGATACGCATTTTGTGAAATGCTGTACGAAAGGAGGACGACTTTAATCGCACGCCCGAGCGAAGAATTTGCGCGACACTGCTGTCCGCCCTCCGTATACCCGTAATTAGCAAAACGCATGTGGCGAGGAATAAAAAAATTCAGCACCACCAGAGAGAGAGGGAAAGGCCATTACTCTCCGTCCTCTCGTTTTTTTTGTTTTACGAAACCACGTGATGTGGGTGTCGACTCCCATGTTTATAAATATGACTCAAGGCACGGGTTAATATGCTTTGCCCCGGGATGAGCATCGTGAGCCACATATATACACAACACACTGCGGAGAGCACGTTACATTACAGTATACAACGCAGGAATGAAAGAAAGCGCGCGCTGTACGAGGGAGGGATTCGAAGCACGTGTGAGTAAGCTGGCGATTGTCGTTGTCGCTGCCAGAGACGCTGCATGTTATGCGAGGCGCGGAACGAGAGGAGGGAAAAAAGGAGAGAGAGAGCCAGTCTCGGTGACAATGAGATGAAAGAGCTCTCTCTTTCTTATTCTCGCGCGTCGTCGTCGCGCACATAGACGGGGAATGATTATCGTGGTACGCGCCAGCCCCGCGGCTCGCATGATTCAATTAGGCTTGCTCTTTCTTCCGTTAGCCCCGTTATTATATCGTCTCTTTGGATTCCTTTTCGTTCTTTTTCTCGGATCGTCTCTCTCTCTC
>JAPYYV010008600.1:0-12501 GCA_030522625.1 Copidosoma aretas | reverse complement strand
ACCTGCTTATATTCCACACATCGCGCCTTAGGAACCAATTTGACCATGCGCTTTAATGACTCGGGAACCAATTTAACCATAAGCCCTAATGACTAAATTGCCGGCGGGAACCAATTTAACTTTTTTCATGAATTTGGGAACCAATTTGTCTATGCCCATATAGGATACTTTCTTGCTGCCTCAATATTTTTTGGACCTGTTTTAACCTTATCATTTTCAACCACATGACCAAGGAATTTTGCTTCTCGTCTCAGAGATTAGTTTTTTTTTTGGTTTTACGGTCGTGTCTGCCCTTGCCAGTCTTTCCACAAATCTCTTCAAACGTTCCTCATGCTCTTCGAATGGTCCTGCAAACAATATGATGTCATCCATATGCACCTCAATTATTTGTCCATGTAGATCCACTAGAGCTAGTGTTATAGCCCTTAAAAAGGTGTTCCGTGACTCTGAGCATCCCATCGGCATTTGTTCATATTGGCAGTGGCCGTCAGGTTCCAAGAACGCCGTTCTGTGTGCGTCCTCTTCCTGAATTTTAATTGGTGAAAGCCACTCTTCAAGTCGACTACTGTGATGTACTGAGCAGTCACTAAGTGCCCCAATATGTCACTTTAAAAGAGTAGCAGGTAACAGCTTCCCACTGTTGATTCGTTAAGCTGCTTCAAATCCGTTACCACTCGCCACCTATTCTCGCCATTTAGTCCCGGTGGTTTAGGCACTATCCGTACATTGAAATTGTACGGCGAGGTCAATGATTCTTAGGTATCTATATCTTCTGACTACAACTGGTTTTTTTGTTGTAGTTCAAATTTTCGTTTCACTATTTGGATGTTTCAACGGCTCCCCATCTAAATCGAATACGAACGGATTTACCGCCATCAATTGTCTAGCGTTATGTAGTTATTCTTCATTGCAGCCTCCGGTATCCACCAACAACAATATTTTCTCAATACTTTCCTTAATATTTTTAAAATTACCTTCTTTTTTCTGCATATGTGTCGAGTTCTTTCTCCTCGTCTACACTCTTATATTTTAGCTAGTACCGTCTTTTTCCTACTTATTCGTCGTATTCGTTTTCTTTTAGCAAGCCCACAAATGCACTTCCCTTTCTGGTGCTGTCCCTCATATCACCTATCCTTTTGACTTATTTTGCTGTGTCGCACTGTATCAGGTCAACTTCCTGTACTGTAACTTTCTTAGCTTTGTTTGAAAAGTTCACACATCTCGCATACTTACCCTCTGCATAAGTGCCATTAAAGTTCTTAAAATGTACGTATATGTACGTATTGAAATGGTTCGTATCCATCTTGTATATTTTTATATTCTTTCTTAATCCTTTCATAAATAACCTGTCGTCTGAAATATTCTGCCTTCATCAGCAGTATCTCTGCACCACCCAGACTCAATTTTCTTTTTTTCCTGCACTTATTTCCCGATTGTCCTTTTTAAACATGCCCCACCCTTCATGAGTTACTCTAGTTATTGTTACCTCTACGTTTTTATCGTATACCGCACTTTCTCTTATATTATTTTCCATTAGCGGCGAGATTTCAGCCCCTGTATCTAAATAGAAGGCCGTTTTTTCTGTCAGATATCCGCACTCTTTTGTATTGCTGTTGGCGGTCTGCGCCCTACCGCTACGTAGTTTATTAGCATCGTACACTTTAAGGCTGAAAGATTTAAAATTGGCGATGTAAAGACTGCATTGCCTGTCACGCTGTTTGTAAAAGATTAAATTAGACGATTTCATCTTTTAAAAGAGCCAAACGTACGTTTTCGTCTCTTGTAAAGATTGACTTCATCGATTCACTCTTTTAAAGAATGAAATTTTATAATTTAATCTTTACAAAAGAACAAAATACTGTTTTCTAGTATATAAAAGTAGAAAACTGAAATTCCCTCTTTTAAAAAGATGAAATCGTGTAATTTAATCTTTTTAAAAGAGCAAAACTCTGTTTTCTACTTTATAAAAGTAGAAAACTGAAATTCGCTTTTTGAGACGAAGTCAAATAATATAAATCTTTACGAAATAGTAAAATACATATTGTTATACTTTACAAAAATAAAAGTGTATGAAATTGCTGTTGCACAAAAATGCATTTCAATAACCACTCTTTACAAAAGAGTGAGATTCGATACTCGTCTTTGCGTAAGAGTCAAATGCAAATTTTATCTCTGTAAGACATCAGAAGAGTACTCTCACCTATATACGTGAGATTTTTGTCATTATTACGTATGAGCAGATAACATAGAATACAGCTTCTACTACAGTCGGTCAGATCCGACGTTTTCGCGCCTGCAACCATTTCTGCTGAAGTGTTAGTTATGCCCCTATGAGGCATGTGGCGTTAGTGTCGGTGTATAATAGCATCATGTATTACCACGTGTGCTTACAAACTAAAAAAAAAAAAAAAAATATTAAAGAAGAGCACCTTACAGGCCTAATCTTGCGATATGCAAAGCGAGAGAGAGAGCTGCTAGCGAGTCCCCCTGTGTCCTTGCCTAATAAAGGCGTTTCCGTTTTGTGATTGGCTAAAGTTGCTGATTAGACAAGAACGCAGGGAAACTCGCTGGCAGCTTTCTCTGTCGCTTTGCGTATTTCAGTCACTCACAGGTTACGAGACCCCTTACGTGCGCTTTATAGATCAAGAATAAAGTTGGAGGGGAGATTTTCGCTAAGTGTCAATTTAACACGCAGTCTTATGAAAGTTTTCCCCAAAATGCCGATGGCAACCGCTTTTACTACTTTTTCTCATAAGATTCAACATGGATATTCCCCCAAAGTAAGGGCAGCACACGTCATTCTCACTTCCGATTCTAATATCTCTATAGAAATAAATGCATTTACAATTGTAAGCTGCCACAAACCATTGTAATAATAGAATATTATTCTAATATAAGTAAAATTAATAATTTTAAAAAATTGATAAGGCAGAAAGTTATTAGTATTGGACATGAGCAAGCCGATAGCTATATAAAACTTTTATGCAACGGTTCTTATGAGAGTAAATAGCTGCGGGCATAAGTTTGGCTTATGTTCCGCAACCGTAAAAATATCTCTGGCTCTGCTCCGTAATGTTCAGAAAGTAAGGTCACGTGATCCTTTACCATAAGTGCGAGGGAGACAACATGATATCACTGTCCCCCACGCACTTATTACAAATAATTACGTGACTTAACTTTCTGAACGTTTCGGAAAAGAGCCCATATGTTCGAAACCCCTAAGACTAATGGACTCGAGCACTATTGGCTTGCTGATGCCCTACTAATGCCTATCTTCCTCATTAATTTTGGTAGATTATTTGATTTACTTATAATAGAATAACATTATATTATCACGATAATTTGTGATAGCTTCCAATTGTAAAAGCATTTATTTTAGTGTGTAAGCGCCGAGGGTAATGCTGGTTGCTGTTAAATACCAACACTAACGCCACCTGCCTCATGAGGGTGTAACTAACGCTTCGGCAGAAATGGTTGCGGGCGCGAAAACGTCGGATCTGACCGAATGTAGTAGAAGATGTATTCTATGTTATCTGTTCATACGCACTATTGACAGAAATCACACGTGTATAGGTTAGAGTACACTTTTGGTATCTTACACAGATAAAATTTGCACTTGACTTTTACCCAATGACGAAATTCGTATTTAACTATTTTGTAAAAAGTGATTATTGGGATGCATTTTTGTGCAACAGCAATTTTATACACTTCTATTTTTGTATAGTATAGCAGCTTGTGTTTAACTATTTCTTAAGGATTCGAATTATTCGATTCCATCTCTCAAAAAAGCAAATTTCAGTTTTCTACTTATATAAAGTGAAAAAACAGTATTTTACTCTTTTGTAAAGATTAAATTATTCGAATCTATCTTTAACAAGAGCAAATGTCAGTCTTATACTTTTATAAAGTAAGCAACTGTATGTTGCTCATTTGTTAAGATTGAATCATGTGATTCCACCTTTTAAAAAAGTAAATTTTTAGTATTCTACTTTTACAAATTATATTGTTGTTGCACAAAAATGCATCTCAATAATCACTCTTTACAAAAGAGTGAAATTCGAATTGCGTCTTTGCGTCGGAGTCAAATGCAAATTTGATCTCTGTAAGATATCAAAAGTGTACTCTAACCTATATACGTACCTATATTTAATTCCACGATTTCATCTTTTAAAAATAGTGAATTTCAGTTTTCCACTTTTATAGAGTAGGAAACAGTATTTTGCTTTTTTGTAAAGATTGAATCACACGATTTTATCTTTTTAAATACCAAATCTTTGTTTTCTACTTTTATAAAGTAGAAAACCGTATTTTTCTCTTTTGTAAAGATTGAACTACCTAATCTTATCTTTGTAAAATAGTGAATCTCAGTTTTCTACTTTTATAAAGTAGGAAACAGTATTTGGCTTTTTTGTAAAGATTAAATCACACGATTCCATCTTTTAAAATAGCGAGTCAATAAAACTAATGTTTACAAAAGATAAAAACGTACGTTTCGCTCTTTGAAAAGATGAAATCGTATAATCTTCTCTTTTACAAATAGCGAAACAGGCAATTTTATCTTTACATTCCCAATTTTTAATCTTTCAGCCATAGAGTGTAGGTACATTCTTTTTTTCCTTTTTGCCGACTCCTCCTTATTATCTTTCTCTTTTGCCGGCGCATTTCTACCGACTTGCTTACAAGCAATGTTTTTGTGCTTGCTTTCCCAATTTTTCTATCCCTCCGACTCAATAATTTTTTTCTCTTTTGTGCTTATTTTCTTCCTTTCTTTGATTGCATATTCATCAATTTTTTCTTGCTTTCTACTACCATATATTATCGCTTTTTTCTGAGGCTTGACGTTGGGGGACTACTCGAAGCATCTTTCCAAAAATTCGGCCCCTGTTTACGAGGCAACCCATCTTTTTTTGGTTCAGCCACTCTTGTTCCCTGTGCACATTTTGTGCACTTAGGTTCGTAAGGCTTACTATTTTTCCAGTCGAAATGACTTGGGATGTTACTTCTACTGTTTTTTCTTTGTCCGTAATTTCTGTTATTCGGCCCGCTATATGCGTTATTGTTATTTCCATTATAAGCATATCTTCTTTCATAATCCCTTCCATATCTGCCGTTGTTATAGTTGTTTTTTGGATAATCCATTTCCCGAGCCTTACTGCTAAACTTATAATCCCCGGGTCAGTTTACGCCCCAATTTTCCGTTACGGAGCCCCTGTTGTTACATTTTCCGGTCGCCGTTGGGGCATACGTTCTTCTTCCGTCCCTTTCGTTACTTTTCTCTTGTTGCCAATAATTGTAAGCCCCTTTGGTCTCATCGCCTCGACCTTATCATGCAAGCCGCGCGTTTTCTATATCGTACCACAATAAGCGACATTCTTCTACTACGTGCCTATTTCTGCCACAGTATCCGCATCCTCTAAGCTCGCTTTCTCTTATTGCATTTCTATCTATACTTGACCGAGGTAGCTCCATACTTACCATGTCCTCCAATTGTATTGCTGATGAGATACGGCACGGGCGCTAGCCTGTACTGAAAAACTTCGTGATTATTAGGGGGCTTTATTCCTAATATATACTGTGTAATTACCTCTTTTTAGATGTTTCTTTTTACATCTCGTTGCAATGCCTCTGAAATTTCTGTATCTGCATCCTGCATTCCCATTGCCCTATTGAATAACCCTTGTATTCCATCAGAGTACTGCTTACCGTCCATTTGTTGGTCCGTTTGAATTTTTTCAATCGCTGTTTCTGCGCTGCTAATGGCCGCATATCATTCTTTAATTTTCTCGAGAAACTCTTGTATTGACTTGTCTTTAGTCATCCTTTCGCTTAATTTAGCCGCTGCACGACCTTTTATCATGCTTGGCAAGGTCAAAAGGAAATAATGGACGTCTCTTTTGTCCACCTGTAAACATTGGTATCGTCAGTATTATCCCTCTTAGCTCCTTAATAGAATAGTACTGTTCCTATTGCTCCTGGTAGTTCATACACCTGTTTTCTCGAAGTTCATGTCTCTGTGGCACATTGACTTTTTTTGCACTAAGGTTCGTAACCCCGTCTTAAGTCTCTCTCCCGTCTTCACGCTTTATGTATCTATGCTGACGGATTTGCATACTCCTTGGCCACTTTCTTCTCCTCTGATCTTCCTCGAGGCTCGTAAGCCCCTGCAGCAGCGTAGTTTTCCTTATATATCTGCTGTGCGCTTCGCTTTTACTTTTTTTCCCTGAATACCTCCGCAGTATCTCCGAGTCCCCTCTTATTGTACTAAGTTGCCGTCTCTCTGCGGTCTAAGAAGCCTCTCCCGCATCAGAGTCACCTCCTTCCTCTTCACTCTTGTAACCACATAGTGGCTCTACATATGAATCCGACGCTCTATCGTCTTGTGATATTTTACTATCATCCTTTTTTTTTACTTTTGTCCCTCAACATGCCTCTATGGATCTTTCTAACTAAGTATCTGGTCTTTCTATTTGCCTTACCTAATTCTTTCACCGCCTCGAGGTCGTGATTGATAATAAATAAATCAGTCTTAAAAGTGATAGTGGACAAATGGTGTTTAATTCAGTAATACAGTTGCACGATATGTAGACAATTAGTTGACCATGTGCCCCATGCGATTAGAGGATGGTGGATAAGCTTTTGTCTCTCCACCTAAAGGGCGCAGCGCCTGTCTGATTCTCGGCGAAAAATGGTATTTTTTTTTTTTTTTTTTTTCATTTTAGTATTTTAATAAAAAATCGGTGGCGCCGACACCGCAGCCGAAAAATGTTCGTTTCGGTCTTTATACTATGTAGTGCACAACGCGCCATAGTAATATTCGCTGTTATAACGATAATCAATTTAAAATGCATTAATGACAATTTTATTTAAATTGTAAAACAAGACTAAAAAAAATCATCCCTAAGTGTGATTCAAAGACACAATCTCTTACTAACTAGACTGTTAACCATTTAAAATTTGAATATGGCGCGTTTTGAAACGAGTTTTCTAATAGGTCTAGCTGACGTCAGTGTGCGTTTATCAGAACTCGACGAGCGTCGCATAGTGGGAAAAAATGCCTTTTTTTGTGTCGAAATAAAATAGCGGCCGCTGTGGTAGGCTGATCAAGATGATTTTTTTTGAAACTTGAAGCTTAAACACTTTAGAATATAGGAAAAGTGGTTCAAAGTAATAGAAACAAATTTTTGAGGTTGAAAACTACGCCTAAATGCACCCCTAATAACTATATCTTTATGATATCATTATTATTTAATCAGACAAACACACATTTTTTACAAAAAACTATTTACTAATAGATTTTTTGGGTCGCTGACTACGATTATGACGTTAGTATTCCAAAATTTAAAATGGCGGATCCAATATAGCGGCCAAAAATGTCAAAATAACTTTAAAATGTACGAAAATTTGGCCATAGAGGTTTCTTAGGTTGCTGATCACGAATCTGGTATCGAAATGGCGAAATTAAAATTGGCGGATTCAATATGGCAGCCAAAAACGTCAAAACGCTTTTAAAATTTACGAAAATTTGGCCATACAGGTTTTTTAGTTCACTGAACACGAATCTGGTATCAAAATTACATAATTGTAAATGCAGATCCAACATGGCGGCCAACAAATTAAAACTTGTTAATAACTAACAAGATCTCAGCTATAGGGGTTTTGTAGGTCGCTGAACACGCAAATGGCATCAGAATTGCATTATAATTCTAAAATTTAAAATGGCGTATTCTACATGGCGTCCAAAAAAGTTGTAACCTGCTCAAAACCAACAAAATATCGGCTCTGGTGGTTTCTTAGGTTACTGAACACGGACTGGGCATCCGAATTGTGTCATGATTACAAAATTCAAACTGGCAGATCCAATACAGCAGCCAAAAAAATTTAAGTTTGTCGGAAAGTAAGAAATTCTCAGCCATACAGATTCTTTCAGATCCTAAAACACATCTAGCATAAGAATTACAAAATTTTAATCAGCCGATCCAACATAGCGGCGAAAAAAGATAAAATTTGTAAAATAATTTCGTAAAATTGGGTACAACGGCTTCTTTTCTCGCTGACCACAAATCTGACAGAACAATTACAATATAGAAAACGGCAGATACCGTATCGTGGTAAAAAAGAATTAAAAGATGTTTTAAATGTAAAGAAATCTATCATTTAGAGTATTTGTGGTCGCCGAACACACATCTAGGATATCACTCATGAATGTGATAATAGACGACTGGTTAAAAGATTAATACGTTTATAAAAGTTTATTGCTCGTCCATATAATAATTAAATATAAAAAATTTTTATGAAATTTTGTAAACAAATTGGAATTTTTTTGCGAGCCTATAATGGCATGCATTAACTGCTGTATGGTGATAGAGTTTGCATTGTTGCTTTTAAGGAATGACTGCTTAATAGGAGTTAAAGGACAAGTAAAAAAATTTGTACAAAAATTATATAATAAAATCGTCATTTTTTTGGACAACTGATGGTAGGTATTCATAATCCAATAAAATTGACTCGAGTTACATGAAAATTGCTGTGAAGGATTCTGAGATATGAATAATCATACACATATGTGCTTTTACACCTATTTTTATTCTATATCTTAATAAAATAACGCGTATTTAAAGTGATTTTCTTCTTATGCTTCTACAGTTAATATACTACAGAGACAATAATATGGAAAATTATTTTTCACACATTTATTTCAAGAAACAATAAAATTCGTACAAATATTTAAATAAAAATCATTAAGTATAATGTGAAAAAGAAAATCAATATTAAAAATTTGTAATCCAGTGCAAATTGCTATCTTCATATGAAACACATTTACCGTAAATGATTGAAATCAGTCATATAGCGTGGTCTGGCTAGGACTGATACGCGAGAGGTAACTTAGGTAGACTGCCATATCGATGGGCAGGGAGCGACAATTGTTATGTCAACTTTTTTAATTCTGCGCCCGAAGTTTCGGTGCGACATTTGAGATCGCTGGGCATGACCGTCAATCATCTCAAAAGCTGTTTCAGCTATCGAAGGACTGATCTGAGTTAAGGAAGTATGTTTTTAGAGACCACATGAATGTTTTATAGATAGTTTACATATTAATCAACAATAAACTTACGATTCAAATATAAAGACGTCCATTTTTTGAGGCTGGTACAATACCATTAAAATACAATTATTTATATAGAATCCATATTGAACAAAATACTTTTACAGTATGTCTGGTTACATACTTACAGAAATGTTTCTTTGTAGAGAAACGTGTTTTTATATATTTTCTATTTTAGAATATCGTCAAATCATGATATAAAGCTAACAATCATAATTCTTACAATAACACTAATAACAAAATAGATATAACCCAAACTATCAGGATAAAAAAAGTCTATGAAACAAGAAAATTTCTTTTTTCCTTTAAATATTATCAATGTGACATTAAAACCTGTATAAGTGAGCTGAAGAATTAACATTTTTTATAGATTTACCTGGAGAAAATAGCACTCCAAGACGTAATTGTTTCTTATTTATTAGAATTGATTATTGGGTTTTCTGTATACATATATGGACATCATCATTGCTTCGTCCTACATAAAATATTCTGAAACGAAGATAAGAGGCTAAAAACTTAATTTTTACGAACTAGTCGATCCAGCAAAATTAGCGTAGTCGTTGAGAAAAAAAATCAATGAATAAAATGTGTTTCCAAAGAATAAATTTATTGCTAAAACAAAATATTCTAAACTATAGAAAAAAAAAAAAAAAATTAGGTTTAACAAAAGAACGTATCAAGTAAAATAAATATAATTGATTACACAAAACTTTGACGAAATAGGAAATGTCTTTACAGGATCAAGGAGAATGTGAAAAAAGTAATTAAAAACCATTGTTTATAAGAACTGTCGATATAATTCCAAGATAAGTGTTAACATACATTTACCTCTAAATACGTATGCATACAAACATGTATAGACAAATTTTTTATTAAGGATTCTAATATAGTAAAGTCAATGATTCTTCTGATGGTTTACTATAAATAATCCTTTTATTACAAAAGCAAAAAAATTTGTTGGTTCAAAGGATTTGATGTGAAAAAATCTTTAAATTGGTGTAGGAAAAAACAATAAAAGTTGTATTTGTCACACTAACAGGTTTTGAAACAAATAAACTAACCCTTTTCTAATCGAACTCCACCGAAAAGAACCTGATATATGACAACTGATATGCACTTTTTTATATTTAGGCTTATTTACTGTTTTCTATCGGATTATATTATCGTTTTATAATTTAAAAAAAAAAAAAATCTTTATTGTTAAGTATTAATTACGTTTATTATTGAAAAAATTCGATGAATAACTCATTTGTATATTTTATTTAAAAAATTAATAATCTGAATAATATTGAATAAAAATGGTAAAAATTAAACAGTTAAGATAGGAATTTATATTTTAAATAGGTACTGTTGTATAAAAAAATGATTCTAATTCTATCTCAATCACTCAAGAGAATTCTAAATTCTAAGATATGAGTAATATCATACACATCTACACATACGCGGGCGCGCGCGCATAAAGATAGAGAGAGGGAGAGAGAGAGAGAGAGAAAGAGAGCGAGAGAGAAGGAGTGAGATAGTAAGATGGATACAAAAAAACCTTTTCGCCAGAGTAGACGAGTAAATTATAAAGCTGATTAAACATTTATATCAAGTTATGTTGATATTCCTACAGAGCTTGTACTATGTATTATTTGGATGTGTATCGTATATTTATAAATACAAGTACTTGCTTGCTGACACGTTTGTTTTATTGTAACGCCAATAATAACTTATAGTTTTTTTTTTGGAATCCATGAGAAAACTCACTATACTTATCTTAGTAAAAAATTCAGAAATTGCAAAAAAAGTTTTAAAATAAAACGTTTTGAGCTTATAAGTTATACATTTCACTCCCTCATACGTATGACCTAACTTGGCAACATTATTTGGCTGTAGAGAGAATTCCAATTACCATGAGATAGAAGACGAGTTGTCAGAAGCTGAGAATGAGTACGAAGATATGGAATGAAAGAAAATCAGTTTTTTAACATAAATCTAAACATGTGACTTTTATTTAGTTAATGGAAAAGAATACTATTCATTAAAGCCAAAGAGTAGAAGCTAACTTTGTAAGAAATGTATATTATGACGTAGCTGTAAATAATTAGAACTTATTGCTTACTTAAAAACAAAATTCTTGAATCTTATGTAAATAAATATATGTAAATATATAATTAGAATGTTTAAGTGCAAATTTTTAAAGTTTTTAACACAAATCTGCTACATAAGTATGATTTTACATTTTAAACTTGTAGAGTTTCTTAGCTAATCCATAATCTAGGTATATCAATCAATATTCGTTATAATACAAATACATAGATTCGTCAGTAATTGGTGTTATTAATTAGTAGACGATTTTTTCCCGGTAAACAATGTTATTCTTCAATACTGTTATTAATGTTAATACTTTCATACTCATAGAGTAAGTTTTGTATCAGTAAAAAAAAAATTTTTCTAGAAATACGTTAGAAATGTTTTATATAGTGTCTAGAATGAATTTTTAGAAAAAGTCTGTCTGTGTGTGCGTGTGTGTGTGTGTGTGTGTGTGTGTGTGTGTGTGTGTGTGTGTGTGTGTGTAATCAGTCATATCTCAGGAACCCAACGGTCGATTTAAATGATTCGGGGCTGAAAATTTCTGTTTCAACCTCCTTATGGTGGCTCGGCAAAAAAATTTAAGTTTTGTACCTTAGTAAGGTTTTTATAACGACTTTTATGGCCAGAAAACAGGTTTTTCACTTCGTTAAGGGTTAAAAAATTAAATTTAAATTTCTAAATGGTAATATTCAATAGAGCTACAAAATATCTCTATTTTCCATTTTAAATCATTTTAATAAAATATTTTGCATAGTTCTTATCAAAGAAATACTGAGATTTTCGTGAAAAATCACTCATAACTCAGAAACCTTTCGAATGATTTCGATGGTTTAAGGCTTAAAATATTCGTTTTAATATCATTTTATTAATTCCAAAAAAAAAAATTTAAGTTTTATACCTTATTAAGGTTGTTACAACGAATTTTCATGTCCAAAAAGCGGTTTTTTGCTACTTTTAGGGTGGAAAAATTCCAAATCTATTGCTCTAATAGTTGTATCTCATTAAGCATTAAAACAGCATCATTTTATACTAAAAAATTTTTTTTTTACGGTATCTAGTTTTTATTATTGAAGAAAAACTACAATTTTTTTCTTGAACCAGTCATACCTCAAAAACCTTTTGAATGATATTAATCATCTAGGGCTTAAAATGTTTCTTTTTATAGCCTTTTATAGGTTCACAAAAAAATTTGACGTTATATACCCCGTTAAGGTTGTTATAGAAATTTTTATTGCTAAACAACGGTTCTTGCTGTTTTTGGAGTGCAAAAATTTAAATTTGATTTTATCAATAGTTATATTCTATAGATAATTGAATAGCTT
>JAPYYV010008599.1:0-12502 GCA_030522625.1 Copidosoma aretas | reverse complement strand
GGAATCGGTCCAATTATACAGGTTTTTGTATGTCTCAGAAACTGGGACTAACTGAATGAGACAATTGGGCCATGCTGTTTTTTGGTGTTCCATTAATCGAGACCAACTATTTTATATTATTATTTCTGCGATAATAATATTCTAAAATTTTTTTTCACATAAGAGCTGTATATTATTGTTAAAACATACTAATTCACATTATAACAAAGAAATTTTAACATTCCACAGCATTTTAAAGTTTTAAATCCGTATTTAACTCCTTATTTAACCGAAGGGTACGCTCGAACCTGTCTCACAATACGGACATCTACCTTACCAAATTCGTGCATGATTAAGTAATTTTGAATGGTTTTGTAGAAAACGTTATTATCCAGCAATCTTATGCAACTTGTGGCCTGTAGAAGCTTATATTTTAAGAGAATCCAGTCGATTAGATGTTTGATCTCGTATTAAGATAAAAGAGCCTTCAACCAAATAATTTGCATCACGCACAACTTATATGGATTTAATGGTAAATTTATCCTTTGTAAGACTATCAAAAAAAATAACTGCAAAATAAATTTTGCTACTTTGCGAGCTTAAACAGTTAAAAGATAGCTTTCAGATGGAATTGCTTGCGCTCCCTCAAGCATTTTGGTTTGCCACCACCAAAATCAAAAGAGTATTTTCCACATTATTTCAATACAATTAATAATCAAAACAATGTTAAAAAGTTCCCTATCAAGGCTTTAACGCACCCGACTCCATGTCACGAAATGAGTTAGAAGACTTTATTCTTCTTGGACGTTTTCTTCTTGGTATGAGAGGACTTTCCCAAATTACATATTTACCTCTATTATCGAGACCAAGAAATATTGTAGAATATATTAAGAAAGCTTACGATTTGCTTGCCAGGCATTTCAAAAACTATTTAAAAAATAAGGGGATGTATGTCCTTCAACTGATGCGATTACGATAGCTTCAGCGTGATTCGCAGTTTTCAGAAAAAAATGTTTTAAAATAAATTGGAATTATTCCTATGTGTGGATCATGTCGCATCGATAGACATTCCTAAAAATTGAATAATGGTTGTTGCAGTACAGGAGTAAAATAGGGAGTAAAATAATTCTCGTTGCAAAGAATCAGGAATTCGCGTTGCCGTAAAAATTTTGATCGACGCATACTTAGCTTTTCTTGATTCTGACGGAAACGGAGTCGCATTTAAAGTCCAAGGTTGTTACGGGCGAGGTTGTCCGACATGCTTTCTTGGAAAGGGAGAAAAACGATCATCCTATGGTCAATCTTTTAACGAAGTTTAAAAAAATTAACAAAATAATATTATTCGGATCCACAATTTAAGAAATATGGGAGTATTTAGTCGATAGCATGAAAAATGTAAATCTTAGAATCATCACCTATGTAAAGAATCAATATGTAATGAGTTGAATAACGATTGATCCTAGAATGCGTTTTTCAGGCAAAGAACAGAAAATTCAGTCGCTTAATACAATGCATGACTAGGTAAATAAATGAAATATACCAATATTTTCTTAATATATCCTTTCATTTGCAAAATAGCAGAATTTCTAATAAGACACCCGCAAATTTATATTGATTCTTTTAAAAAAAATGATAATAATATTCTAAGAAACGTCAAGGGCTTGATAAAATGTACGATTTTATCACAAAGAAACCTTGATTATTGTTTTTACTCGTTAAATTTTAAGGACGAATAATTATCGCACTTTTTCGCGCTTGCTGTGAATAATCTCATCAGATGAAATGACGCGTTATGACAAATATAATAATACCGCTATAGCAGGGGTGGGCTGCCTTGCCGAGTTCATCAATACATTCAAAAAAATTTAAATAAAAGTCGAGCATATTTGGTTGATGTGATAAGTTACAGTAGGTCAAACTTGTTTTATCACGAAAACATTTCATCAAATTCGAGGGGCAGCCTACTTAAAATACTCCCAAAATTTTTCCCTAACATTTCTGGCTTCTCTGTATGGTTCTCCCGAATTTTCTTGACTGCTTTCGTCTACCCTTTACTGCAAAATATTTATCATACAAAAAGAAGTATAAGCATAAATGGAAAATAGCGTGCAAAAACTTCAGAGAACGTGCAAGATTTAGAAACGAAGCAACATGGGCCTAATTATAAGTTGAGAGTCGATTGAAAATACAGTGTAAGGAAAAATCAAGTGGAGTTGAGTCGTAAGGGCAAGCAGAAAGTAAAAATTCTCACCTGTGCTTTTTCCTAGGTGCTCTAATATATATCTCTGCTTCTCTCTGCTTTTCCTCAGTGATCTCGCACTCTCTCAATTTTTACCCTAAGCCTTAATCACTCTAGCATAATAAATATAACAGGTGATCTAACGTAACTGATTTTGACAATATCCGAGTCGGCTAAACATTTTGCTTCGAGTAGGTATCATATCTTTGACTCCTAACCTTATATATATTTTTATATTTCCAGTTTCATATTCTTAAGAATACTATAGTATATTATGTGATAAAGACTGTATCAGCCGGAGAACGGCTACGGCCTATCACAAACTCGAAAAAACTAGCTAACCTTACCTTGTCCCACTGGACTTTTCTCCTCCGGAAGGTCTGCTGTAGTCTCCCGGCTTGAAAAAGCCCAGTAATCCTGTAAGGAAAACTAGAAAGGGAAAATAAAGTTGCTTACCTACATACACAATTCGAACTAACTAATTAATATTTTATTTGGTGCCCAGCACCGCTTGTTGGTCGAATTTACACACATTTATTACTTGAAAATTCGATTTTATACTCGTGACCGAATTATCGTTCGAGGGCCTGGGTCTCGCCCGATAGTATATATATCCGCCTATAATAAGTATCGGCCGGTACACGTATCTATAGGTAGGCACGTCCCGCTCGGCCGTGGCTCCTTGGCTCGCCCGGTGGACCTTGACTTCTCGGCTTCTCCTGTACCTGTCACCTATACACCTATCTCTTCATCACTCAACATATATATATATACATGTATATATATACACGCGCTCGTAAGGAGTCCATAATGGTGATTTTGCTCGTCTGCGCGTCCTAGTATTATACGGCGATTTCCTAACCGTAAGGCCTGGCCTATTGGCGCTACTTATACGCTCGTGCAGCAATGCTCGAGACCCAGCGTCAACAGAAGAAAAACCCGTGTGCGACGCACACGGGATGGCCACCGAAACGCGTGGCGTCCGTCCGTTACCCGTACCGTCCCCCGCTCTTCGTCTCCTTCTTCCTCACTCACACACACACACACACTCACACACGCACTCACACACTTACACACACACACGGAGCCCTAGAATCCCACGCCTCCCCAACGATCCCACAGAATTATTCTCCTATCGACACCGGGGATTTTTTCGGTACTCTATTGATCTTGTATACCTCTATCCCTCTCTCGCTCTCCTTATCTGGCCTGATTTTTTCCGCAGCTAAAAAACCTCGGTGCGCACGATTCCCCTCCGCCTGTTAGTACCTCTTCCGCGGATCGACTGCGCTGCTCGTCACGTCCTCTCACCGCTACAGACCGGCCTTGACGTGTCTCCTTGACTCGGCTTTCCCGATCTCTGGTGGCGTGCTATCGTACAGCTTTCCCGCAAGTGCGTACCCCTGACTGCTACTCGCCACTTCGACTCGGAGTCCTGTCTCTGGACCCTTCGCGCGTCGCTGACCGCTCACACCCTCCTCGTGCTCCTCGCTCGTCATCCCGAATACCCAAGTAAGGCAGCTCGTCTCCGCGGTAACATGACACTTACCTATTGTTTCTTTCGGCTGCCGAACCTTTCGCACTGTCGTTATACCCGTCACTTTTTTCCGGACTCTCTCTCTCTCTCTCTCGATACCTATCTCGTGCCTTGACCCGGTAGCTCTGCCTTGCTACACGTATCTCAAGCTACTGCCTCACTCTGCAGCTCCCAGCTACGTCAGCTAGTGCTGCCACTTATCGTGCTTACTCCCGTCCCTCTCGCTCACACATGCACACACATATATAGGTGTATAGGTAGGCCAGCAGCCACTGCTGCTGGTGTCTGCATGCATATATCTCGTCTCCTTTGGCTGCTTCCGGAACTTGTCGTCGGTGGCACCGAAAACACACATTATTTTGTGCATTGCAGATTGCACTTATCCACTTTCATATTTTTCAGTGGCTGCCGATGATATGCGCATATATGAGGTGTGTTCAAAAAATACCCGGAATGTTTAAATTTCGCGGGCTCGGAGAATACGATTGTCAAATTTTTTTTTTTATTGTGTTAGTATACATGCCCATAAAGTATGATACAATTTTCAGCTGCATTCATTGTTTACTTTATCTGTGGCAGTTGCTAAGGTTAGACATGTTTTCATGAGCTATGCGATTTTCGATTGTTAAAAAAAATGAATTAAAGGATTTTTTATTAAGTTTTGCGTAAAAAATGGGATAAAGTGTAAGAAAGTGTGCGAAATGTTAACAAAGGCCTATGGTGAGTCTGCTATGGAAAAAGCAAGTGTTCACGAGTGATATAAGCGTTTTCAAGATGGCCGTGAAGACGTTGAAGATGACAAACGCCCCGGACGCCCCAGCACTTCAACAACCGATAAAAACGTGAAAAAAGTAAAAGCAATGGTTATGAATGATTGCCAAATCACAATCAGAGTAGTTGCTGATGATGTTGGCATATCTATTGGCTCATGCCATGACATTTTTGCGAACATTTTGGGTATAAAACGCGTGGCAGCCAAATTTGTCCCAACATTTTTGAATTTTGAACAAGAACATCGTTGCTTATTCGTCATTTTTTGGCAAAAAATAGCACTGTAATGATACCCCAACCTCCATATTCGCCAGACATGGCCCTTTGTGACTTTTTCCTTTTTCCTAAAATCAAAAAAATCTTAAAGGGTCGTCGTTTCACAAGCATAGATGACATCAAAAGTGTATCGTTGAAAGAGCTCAAAGCTATCCCAAAGATCGAGTTCAAGAAGTGTTTTGAGGATTGGAAAAAGCGCTGGCATAAGTGCATAATATCTAGTGGGGACTACTTTGAAGGGGACAACATCGATATAGATGAATATATAAATATTCTTTTCAAAACACGAAAATTCCGGGTATTTTTTTAACACACCTTGTATAGGTGTATTGTGACAGGACAGTTTTATTTGCAACGTCACAAGCCTCCATTCTAGGCTAGACATTCCCCTGAATGTCTTAAGCCGTCAATTATCGACAACTGCCCTTTTATTTATATATATATATATATATGCATATAGAATTTCTTACCGGGGCTGTGGCTCCCCGTGGTCCTCCTCTGGCCGTACCTGTAAACAAAGTAGAAACCTCTCTTCACTCTCGGCCTAAATCAAGACCTTTCATTCTGGCTCTCCATCCTCAACTACTCGTTTTTTTTCGGCCTGGAGAATAATTTGCCCTTTATCCATGCTACTCCATATTTTGGGCTGAGAATTATCCCCGTCCTTACTCCCTTCTTTCTGTCCCTCCGGACCTTACTCTGACCAGGAAGATGACCTCCGGAAGGTGCCGTCTAATACTTTCTGCCTTGTGGAAGTCGGCATGTTGCCTCTTCCCTTAACCAGTCGGAAGGCGGCCTCAAGTCGTTGGGTTCGAGAGCATCGGAGTCGTCAACTTGATCAGGATCTTGAACGGTTCCGACCCTTACCATGGGTCCGACCTCTGCCGCTGGAACGATTCTCATCCTCGGTTTACTTTCGTCCTTCTTGGGTTCTCCTTCCTTTTCTTTCGTCGCGCTTCAACCTCTCCTTTTTTCCTCCGGTCTTGACTTTTCTGCTCCTTCTTTTTTCTTTGCATTTCTTGTTTCGCCTTCTTCTCTATTCTTATATCTTCGAGCCTTAACTCTTCCTTCTTTTCCCATAACTTCCTTCGGTATTATTCTAATATGTTCAATTCCTTGAGTCTTTTCTCTTGCTCTTTCTGTCTTCACTCCTCGAACTTTTCTTTCTTCTTTTGTACTTCCAACTTCGTTTTTTCCCGTAGTTCTCTCTCTTTCTCTGTCTATTGTTGTGCTCATCCCGCTTTTTTCTCAGTTCCTTTGCATACTCCTCTAACCGTTTCTTTCTCTCTCTTTTTCGTCCTGCCAACTGTCTTGTTTCGGGGCTTCTCTCCCCTTCCTCCCTAATTCTTCCCTTTTTTTCTTTCTCGATCTTCCTTCTTTTTTCTCATTTGTTCCTTCTGTTTATCGATGCATTCTTTCCTCTTCCGCTCTTGTTCTTCTGTTCGACGTATCTCCTTCCATTTCTCCCGGTTTCGTTTCTCTTGATCTTACCTCCCTTTCATTTCCTTTTTATCTGTTCCCATTCTTCTCTCTTCCGTGAGTCAGCGTGCCTCGAGAAACTTCATTAGATCCGCGTGGGTATCTATTGTGGCAATAAAATCCACCTAATCAGTCACCCGGGGTAAGTTTAGACCTGGAACTGCTACCATAGCAGGAAGTGTGGGCCATCTTACTTTACTTCTCTTTTCCAGTCCCTCTCGTTCCTTTCTTTTCTTTTTCAGCTGCAACCTATCTATTTTCCCTTGACAGCGCTTATTATCCTCCTCTCTTCTTTTCTTTTCGTTTTCCCGAGCTTCCTTCTCCTGATACTGGTAACAGTGGTCCCCAAACCGGTGTGGATACTATCCAAAATGGAGAGGCAGGTTGATCTTGTCCTGTTGCGTCAAGTCGAGGTGTTTTGCCAAGTCTAAGGCATCAGGGGCATCTACTCACCTCTTTAGGGCTTTCTCTCCTGACGTCAGCGACATTCGTCTCCGCATCGTGGGCACTCGACTAATCAAACTTCCCGACGACCACAGTTACGGCAGTAAGATCCCTTCGTCTTAGAACACTTAACCGCGATGTGCCCTTCCTGCCAGCAATTAGAACACGTAAAGGGAGGGGGATCCAACTCTGGTACTTCTGGATCCAGTTTAAGATTGCCAAAGAGTAATCCTCTCTCCTCCGTACGGATCCTTGGCTTTCCTGCATTCTCTCACATCCCCTTGTTCTCCTTACGTGACCCAACTACCTCTGGTCTTCCTTCGGCTCCCTCCTGGCTTAGCCAGGTCGGCCGGTCGGGGATTGATTGCTGGTTCGGGAATGAGCGATTCCCACTCCTCGTCTTCTCTAAACTGATGGGGTTGGATGGGTACAAAAGGATTTCTCAAAGCTGCCGGTAGGGTTCGCGTTCCGGCACCCTTGTTCGTTTCAGCTGGTCTCGTAAGTTATTTACCAGGGGATAGGGTTGGTTTTTCCGCGGGTTTCTATGACGGCAGGTCCGGACCCTGGGAGAGAACCTCGACGTCCTTGCTGCTGCCCGAGGTCCACCTGCTCAACCCGATGTTGGTATCCTGGAGAGTATCGTCCTCCACCGCGAGTCGAGCACGTGGGAGACCACCTCCTCGCTCTTCTTCTGACTAGAGAGTGCCATCCCTGAGTTAGTGTCCACCTTCAAGGTTGGTGCACCCGCCATCGTTGACTTGGGTACCTGGGAGACGATCTCCTTGCCCGTGATACCGCTGCCGAACAACCACCAGAACGTTCCGTGGATGCCAGTGGAGACGGTCCAATTAGTAGACGGTGTGGACATGGTGGTGGTAGTGGTAGAGCTCGTCGTCCAGGCCTTCATGCTTGCTATAAGTTGCGCCATCTCTTCCTCGGAGGTAAAGGTGGTTGGGAGAGTTGGTGGACAGGGAGGGGGACTAAGATGGAACTCCTAGGAATTGCTGGAGCTCGCATCATCCCCATCCTCTTCCTTAATAGGGTCAAGCTGTACGTGGTAAGGTGATTGGACCCCCACGGGTCTAACCTCCCCATCTTCTATCGACCTTAGCAATTCCTCTTCCTCCCTCTTTCCAAACAACATCAGACCGAAATTTCCTTCCTCTTCTTTCTCTTCTACAGTGTCATCTTCGAGATCAATCCTCCTCTTCTCCCCCAAAATCTCATCCTCTCGATTGGACCCCAGGAGTTTCCGTTCCCTCTCGGGGCTGATCTCCTGACTGGCCTCGGATCGAACAGGTGATGAGGGTGTATTGGGCTCCAAGCCTAATTCCTCATCACCTGCTCTAGTTTGTTTGGACTCCATTACCTATGAACAATCAATACTAGTTCCTATACCTATTTTATTCCCTATCCTGACTGTAGCCTCGTCTCAGCACGTACATTTTGAGTTCAGATACATGCGCTCCGTTGAGGTGGCGACTTTTCTCTTCCCCCTCTCCTAATACATAGACCGTCGGTGACTTAACCTGAACTACCTCGTACGGACCCTCGAATTTATGCGCAAGTTTGGCCGCGAACCTTTCCGACGCGGCTGACTGGGGGTGGGTACGTCGCAAGACTACATTGTCTACTGGTAACCTTACATCCTTCTTATTCTGATTGTACCCAGAGGCTTGATCTTCCCTAGCACTATCTGTGTGTTTCGCCACAAGATCCGGGAGCGCGTCCAAGCACTTCATCCGATCTTTCCATACCTCCGGTCCTATTCTCTCTATCGTAGACGTGGGTGTCAGCCGTAGTTTAAATACGCGAGGGACACCTTCGTCGTCACCTGAGTTACCGTGTTTATTGCATGTCGGATTTCATGTAAGTGAAGGTCCCAGTTGCGATGTTCTTGACCTACGAAAATCGCAATACTTGTTTTCATCGTCCTGTTACTCCTTTCTACGGGATCAGCGTGTGGATGGTACGGAGAAGTAAACACATGCCCGACTCCGTATTCCTCAGGCATTTTCCTTATCAGTTGATTGTCAAACTCTTGACTGTTATCCGTTAGGAGTAAATCGGAGGCCTCCCATCTAAACAATACTAGCTCGTCAAACGCACGCGCTACTGATTTCCAGTCCACTTTACGTACTAATTTTAGTTCGATCCATCGAGTAAAAAGATCCAGAAATACCACCAAATACTTAAAACCGCTCTTACTGGGTGGAAATTCCATCAGATCGGCAGCTACCACAGCCCACGGCCTTTCCACTATCAGCTTTCCCATTAACCCCTGGGTTCCGGTTTGAGGTACTTTATACTTCTGACACTCTTGGCACGCTCTAATAAAATCCCTCACCTCATGATATATACCACGCCAATAATATTCCCGAGCGATCCGATCGTTCGTCTTTGCCAAACCTACATGGCCGCTCGAAGAAAGGCAATGCGCGTCGTGCAATATTCGTTCCCTATGTTCGGCCGACACACTAATCTCCATTTCTCCTTGGGAAAGGGAATAGGATCCAGTAGCGGATCGTATCAATACCTATATAACTTTTCCTCTTCAACTTGCTAACCCTGAAAATTCTTCGGGGTGTCCTTAACTTCTTTCAGTAACCATAGGTAGTCAGGATCTGTTATTTCCTCGAATGCTTCAAAGGCTCTTCCTCGACGACTCTTCATCCTCATACAGACGAGACAACGCATCCGGCACATGGTTCAATGCGCCTTTCCAATGAATTATCTTGAAATTCCACTGTTGCATCTGAGTAGCCCATCTCGCCAACAGACTAGTTGGCTCTCTTAAACTACGCCACCATTTCAGGGCAGCGTGGTCCATAATGACTGTGAACTCGTATCTTTCTAAGTACGGCCATAACTTTTTAATTGCCCAAATTACGGCTAGCACTCCTTTTCCGTCGTACTATAATTCCTCTTGGCCGGATTAAGTACCCGACTCACATATACTATGGGATGCTCTCCGTCGTCTCTGGCCTGGGTTAACACCGCCCCTAGGCCGTCACTACTTGCGTCCGTTTATAAGACAAACGGTTTAGTAAAGTCAGGCCTTGCGAGTACCGGAGTCGTAGTAAGGGCTTTTTTCAATCCCTTGAAAGCTTCCTGTTGCTCAGGTTTCCAGACCCACGCCTGCTTCCTTTGTAGTAGTTTGACCAGGGGCACTTTGAATTCCGAGTCGTCTTCAATGAGCTGCGAGTACCAACCTACCATCCCTAGGAATCGCCGAAGCTGTCTCACGTTTTTAGGCTCTGGATAGTTCAGCACTGGTTCCAATTTTTCTTGGTTAGGACGCAACCCTTCACTGTATGATATGAAACCTAAATACGTCAGCTGTGGCATGCAGAACTCGCACCCCTCCCTCTTTATCAATAGGCCAGCTCCTACCAGTCTCTCTATCACTATCTTCAGATAGTTCTGGTGCCTCTCCTAGGTATTTCTGACCACTATAATATCGTCCAAATAACCAAACACATATAGTCGTAACTCCTCTCCGAACAGGACGTCAATCAGGCGTTGGAAAGTCATGGAAGTGTTACTTAGGACAAATGGCAGTCGTTCGTACTGCCATAACCCAGACCCCTGGGCCGCAAACGCCGCGAAACGCCGACTTACACGTGTTAGAGGTACCTGATGGTAGGCCTGTTTTAAATCTACTTTCGACAAATATTTGGCCTCTCTCAATCGGTCAAGTATGGTATCCATACTTGGCATCGGGTATGCATCGCACTTGGTTCTTTGTTTAGCACCCTAAAGTCAATGCAGAACCTATAGGTTCCATCCGGCTTCTTGTGCAACACGGGAGCCTGACTATAGTCACTAGCCAACCTCTCAATGATTCCGTCCTTGATTAAACACTCTACTTTCTCCACGGCAGTCTCGTGCATCTTCGGTGATATTCTTCGGTAAGCGTGGCGAATTAGCTTGTCCACGGTCACCTTGATCATATGTTCGGTGAGTGGCGTTTTTCCCAATGGCTTCTCGGCCGAGTTTAGAATACCATTCACCAGATGCTCTATTTCCTCTTGCTCCTCTACAGAAATTTCATTTATCCCAGCTCACTCAGCCAGCAACGTTATTTTTGACGCCTCCCCCATGTTCTTGAAAGAGTGCTGTTCACCCTCTAACAGCCGGAATAGTCCTCGGCCTAACCGTAAATCCATATCAAATGCGTCCTGGAAATTTCGACCAAAAATGATATCCTGGTTGATGTTTGTAACGGCTTTAACCTGGATCTCCTGAGTCTGGCCGTCAATCTCGCAGTTGACTTTAAGAAGGCCCAGTTCTTTGGACAAAGTTGCATCTACGCTTAGTATAGCGGCGTTCGTTGGCTTTAATCGGTCTTCGAACCGTTTGGCCACTCGTAATCTGACGAGTAAAGGCTGTGCTCCTGTATCCAAAAGCGCGCTATTCTTCTTCCCGCCCAAGACTACCGTGAGATAGGGCCTGTTCTCACTACTTATCCCGGCAGTCTGTTCCATTTCCCGACCGCCTACATATTTCTCTTCTTTTTCCTTCGGGTTCCGCTCGCGTTCGAACGGCTCGTCCGTTCGGTACAAGCGAGCGGCTCCCATCTCCTCGCTCGATCTTGGAACGTCACTGCCCAGCCCTGATAACCTAACCTTATTGCCTGACGTCCCATCCTTTTCCTTCCGGACTGCGTTCAAGCTCCTATCCTGAAAATCCACTACCCCCTCCTCTTCTTCTTTATTCCCAAACGTTATGGAAAAAACGTTCTGAAGATCCTCCTCATCAATCTTCTGAGGTTCTCCCTCATTCCTCGAGGTTAAGATCTTCTCTTCCCCTCCCTCTTTCTTGACTTCCCACTCCATTATAGTCCTGGCGTTTTCGGAATAGGGCTCCAAAATCTCCTCCCTAAAACTGGTTTTTTCAAACTTAAAACTCTTCCCTATCTCGAGATCGTTCAGTCAAACGTTGTAATCCTAGTCTGTGCCGAAGATCTCCTTCATATACCACATCTTCTTATTTCTCTCTTTCTATTCTCGCTTCCACTCTTCTTCCCGGGAGTGCCATATAGGATCGTGGTCCTTCCACGTGACCATAGACCTCTTTTCTCTCTTCCGTTCGCTATCTACCTCCAAGAGCAACATGTTAAGCATCTTGCTGAACTTCACGTATTCCTCTTCTGGCCTGTGAACCGGCTTACCCTTCTGTCTTCTGTGAGTTTTCTCGTCCCATCCTCTCTTCATCTTAGTTTTAGTCTCTGGGTGAGTAGCGTACAGACGTGATTTATAAACGTGCTTGTCCTTTTCGTTCTAAATTTTTTGCTCATACCTCCGGTCGGAGTTTTCCTTGCCGGTAAGCATACTCTGGAAGCCGGGTAGGCTTATGCCTTGCTAGTGTGGTACCTAGTGCCTCCCGGGGCCCAGAAATACCGCTTTTGTCTCTGCTATTTGGGCCTTACCTCACTCTGCGTTCTTGGGCTGTGCTGTGCTGTTCTTTTCTGGGACCGAAGTGCTGCTGCCGTCTCCTGCTCTGCTGTTGGGATCTACACATCTTGTGCACCGCCCTGCGCCGGAGCCGTTTAGTCGCTTCTAGCATCGCCCGTACTTTGGTCTACGTCCGGTGCTGCTCCTGGTGCACCTGGTGCTGTTCAGTGGTTGAGTGAGTGCTGTGTTGCGATCGGTTTCGGTTTATGAAAGTTGGATGCGTACACGGAAAGAAATATTGGGCTGAGAAAGCGCAAGAGTTTGTGGAGTAAGAGCTCAAAGCAACGGCGAGCTTCTTCAGCACTGACTGTAAGGCTCTTA
>JAPYYV010008598.1:0-12503 GCA_030522625.1 Copidosoma aretas | reverse complement strand
ACGACGAATGGCCAGGAGATGGCAGCACTGCATGGTCTCGCGGTCGAGAAAACTTGGCGGGGGACCAGCTGCTGCTTTCGACGGTGCGTTGGGCGGGGAAAAGACGCCTGGGGCGCCACATGTATTGTACGAAAAAGCTCGCCCGCCGGAAGAATTTTAAAATAAGCACCGAAAAAACGCAATAATTTTGTTCAAAAAAACTCTAGTAAATAAATCATTTTTACTGAACAACAGCTGTAATTTATAAAAAAATCGCTGCGAAAGATAATCAACAAAAACTTATGCCAACAAACCGCTGTTTTGAGTTCTGATGTAAGCTCGCGCCGTGTAACAATATTCAACAGTTTTGTCGTGTTAACGACAAGGGTTTAAAGGTCACATAGGTAAATATACGACAAGATTGTATGAGTAAACAATTTTTTATGTTATTATATTTCGTACCAAGCTTTACGGCTATATATGTACGTAATTATAAAATTTTTTTGCTTCGCGTTTGTGATTTTAATGATATTGCGCTGCCCAACTAGGTCTAAATATTATTATAAAGTAGTTTATTATTAATCGTGTAGTAAATAAACACAATTATAAAAAGTTTGTAGATTTTGTGAATGAAATTTTTTTCCTTAGCTACATTTCCTGAGAAACTAAAAAATATCCGGGTAACAATGTAAGAATAAATAAAGCTCGCGCTACGGAACGTATTCACGACGAGTTGAAGACGAAGATTTTAAGGTAGCGCGGGTAGGGATACGGAATGATTGTGTTAGTAAAGAAGTTTTTATGTGAATTTATTTTGCTTGAACTTCTTCGGCTATTTATTTACATAAATGTGTAACTTACGTGCATCAAGCCAGGGATTTTAAACGCCTGGTGCATCGAAACTAGCCTTGTGTTGGGCTGAGAACTAATGAGATGTCGTAGATGTCGTCGATGACGCACCAAAAGCAAGCATCTGTGAAAACTTGTAAAGATAGTTAATGTTTTTAATATATTGTAAAGCTATAAGTTCTCAGAAACTATGAATTATCCTAGGGCCTGTATGTAATTTACGAAAAAGCTCGCGCTTCGAACCAAACTCAAAACGAACGCCAAAAAAAGCAATATATTTGTTAAAAAAACTGTAATAAACTAATGTATTTTACTAAATAACAGCTTAACATAAAAAAAAAATCGCTGCTAAGGATAGTGAACAAAAGCTCACGCAAACGAGCCGCCGCTTGGCGTTCAGATGTTAGCTCGAAACGTTAAAATATATTCAAAGGTTTTGACGTGTTAGGGACAAGGACTTCAAGGTCGTGCAGGTAGAGATATGATAAGATCCTGTAAGTATACAATTATTTACATCGATGTTTATTATCAAAATCTCTTTGGTAATGTATGTGCTTGAATATATACAATTTTCCTCCCTGACGTGAGTAATTTAAAAGATTTCGCGCTGCAATGCAAGGCCTTACTATTTAGATGAAGTAATTTGTTAACAATCATGTCATTGATACACGTAACGATACCAAGTTTGTTGATGGTGTTAATAGTACTTCGTTTCTTTTTATCTACAATTTCTGAGAAACAAAAAGTTATCCGGGTGACTGTGTGAGAATAAATCAAGCTTGTACTACGATTCATATTCACGACGGGTTATAGCTGGAGATTCACAGGTCGCGCAGGTAGAGAAACAAAGAGATAGTATTAGTATACAATTTTTTAGGGTAATTTATTTTACTTAAACCTCTCTGGTTAATGATTTACATAAATCTGTAACTGTCATGAACGAGGTGGAAAATTAGAAACTTGTCGTGCTTCAACACCAGCATTTTGTTCGGCTCAAAACTGATCAAATAATGATAGTGTAGCAGAATCAAGCATCTAGACTAACTTGTAAACATTGGTGATGTTTGTAGTAATGTTTTAAGCTACAAGTCCTCAGAAACTAAAAATTACCCTAGTTCTTGTATGTGATGTACGAAAAAGCTCGCACTTTAAAACAAAATCAAAACAAGTGCCAAAAGAAACGCTATAATTTTGCTTACAAAAAATGTAGTAAACAAATGTTTCACTAATTAACAGCTTTACTTGTAAAAAAAGCACTTCAAAGGATAATAAACAAAAGCTCATGTCAAAGAATCGCTGTCTGGCATTCTGGTGTGAGCTTGAATTGTTTAAAATTTTTAATTGTTCTGACGTAATATGGACGAGGATTTAAAGGTCGTGCCGGTAGATAGACGACAAGATCCTGTAAGTAGACAATTTTTTATATAACTTCATTCCATTTGAACCTCTTTGGTTATTTATTTACGGGAATATATAACTTTCATGCTAGAAATAAGGGGTTTCCAACACCTTGCTCTTCAAAACTAGCCTTGTGTTGGGCTGAAAACTATTAAAACATTGATAGTATAGCAAAAGCAAGCATCCACACAATATTATACTGATTCCTGACGTTTTTATTGTTTGACGCGCTTTAAAACAAACTTATAACGAGCTCTAAACAACTTATAGTAGTTTTTATACAAAAAACTCTAGGAAACAAATGTTTTTTATTAAACAAAAGCTATACTTGTCAAAAAAAGTGCTGCGAAGGATCATGCAGGAAAGCTTACATACCGCTGTTCGGTGTTTAAATGTGAGCTCGCCTATTTCAAAAGATTCAACAGTTTTGACGTTTTTATATAAAGGATTTAAAGTTCGCATAGGTGAACATACGACGAGATTCTTTATGTACGCAATTAATTATGTTATTGTATTCAATTTTAACCTCTCTGGTGATATATGTATTTAATTACCCAACTTTTCTGCCTTACGTGACTAGGTACCATTAAAATAAAGTTATTTAAAATTAGTTTTGTAATAAATAAACGCACCTTTGTTTAATGTCAGAAGGAGTAAATATTACTATTATTTCCATATCTCAAATTCCTGAGAAACTAAAAGTTATCTGGGTACCTGTGCAAGTTTTCAAAAAGCTCGCAATACAACACAGACTCAAGACTATTTGAAATTAAGAATCCGAAGGATGTGCAGGTAGAGATGTAACAAGATTATTGCACTTAATAAATTATTATAGTTTATGCATGTGAAGAAGCAATGTTAAAGACAACGTTTTTGACATCTAGTAGCGTTACTCTAAAGTGAAAAAAATTGTCATAGGATCATGAATACAAGATCACGGTAACCATTCGCTTTTTTAAGTCCTCAACTACTAATTTCTTGAGTGTGTTTATATTTACTAATTTTTAAAATAGAAATAAAGCCAAGTTAATATAATGGGTCATTAGAGAATAATTAATTGGTCTAAATTTTTTTTTAATTAGCAGGAGAAAAGCATAGTGAACAGCACAAAATTATGAGAATAAAAACTATCAAATTATAACGAAGGGATGGTTGGAAGAACGACCAATCGGCCACAGAATGGTTTCTAGACAATTTTTTGACCTGCGATTTTGTACATATTTTTTATAGAGATGAAAAAATAAATTTAATGCAAACAAATTCGTAATTTCTAAAATTAAGAGCAGACTT
Organism: Copidosoma aretas; assembly: GCA_030522625.1. NCBI lineage: Eukaryota > Metazoa > Arthropoda > Insecta > Hymenoptera > Encyrtidae > Copidosoma > Copidosoma aretas. The sequence continues at coordinate 8,987 of JAPYYV010008598.1, read as the reverse complement.
TTATCTATCAAAGAAATTGTGCTTTATACATTGGATGATTATAATTTTTTCTGAAACAGGTGAGACAGTTGTCAAATTTTGACAATAACTTATACAATCCTAATAACATCATTCATGACTCATTATTTTTTTGTGATTGTTTGTCAGTAATCATGTAAGTACAAGGAAGTTGAAAAAAAAAATGATTTGCAGCTACAAACTCCCCAGCTTAATACGGTACCACTTACTGTTTCTTCTTGAAACAGCAAATACTGTAAAGCCTTTAGCTAAAAAGCCACGTGTATAAAAATATTTCTTGTCAACTGGATTAAATATATAATAATGTTTCTTCGTTTATAAATTATTTTTTTTGTTTTTCACTCAAGCATCCTCCCAGTATTAGATGAGTTAGCAAAGGTGAGAGGAGAATTTCGTTGTGCAAACAGCTGCATTTAATGTAAATGAATGGCAACCCAAGAGTTGACACTATGACAATGAAATTTATACACAATGTTTTGAAAATACTATCTTACATTATATAACTATTTAATACAAGAATAACATCAAATTTTATAGAAACAAAATTAATTTATTTACACCATATAGTACAAATTCAGCTGGTCCATGCTAACTGTCCACCCGCTCCCATTGGCTGCTGCAGAGCTAAGCCTTGATTGGTAACCGTGTCTAGCGGATCATTTAAATTGTTTATACCTGTTCCACAAAGCCTATACACAAAATATTTTTTTTAAAACGACAGGCCAAGCAATTAATCCCTAGTAATCTAATACGTTTATTAAGCTTCATTTTCATTTATTAATTACACAAATCATAGTCCAAGCGATTAAATCCCAGTAATTCAATGAACTTACATAGCTTTATTTTTATTTATTAATTAAATAAACTATAGGCCAATTAACTAGTTCCCAATAACTTAAAAGATTAATTTAGCTCTATTAGTATTTATCAATTTAATAAACTACAGGCCAAGCAATCATTTATTAGGGACTCAATACAACGACTAGGCTTTTCTATCGCAGATTAAATAAATAAACTATTCGGTAAGCAGCTCATCATCTTGGGCTTGATAGGTTCACTTGGCTTTTCTATGGCCGATTAAATAAATAGACTATTGGCTAAGCAATTAATTTCCAATAACCCAAAATATTTTCTCTGCTCTATTTCTATCTAATGATTTATTAAAGTATAAGAGAAGCAATTGATAACCAGGAACTTGTGATGTTCACTATGATTTTCTCCTGCTAATTTAAAATTAGTAAATGCGAACAAACTCAAAAAATTAGTAGTCAAGGACTTGAAAAAGCGGATGGTTACCATGATCTTGTATTTATGATCCGCTGCCAATTTTTTTCGCTTTACAGTAACGCTACTAGATGTCAAAAACGTTGTCTTTAATATTGCTCCTTTACATGCATGAACTATAATAATTTATTAGGTGCAATAATCTTGTTACATCTCTACCTGCACATCCTTCAAATTCTTATTTTTAAATAGTCGTAAGTCTGTTTTGTATCGCAAGCTTTTAGAAATCTTGCACAGTTACCCAGATAACATTTAGTTTCTCAGGAATTTAAGATATGGTCATAATTGTACTATTTACTCCTTCTCATATTCCACAAAGGTACGTTTATTTATTACACACTTAATTTTAAATTACTTTGTTTTAATGGTACCCAGTCACGTAAGGCAAAAAAGTTGGGTAATTAAATACATATATCACCAGAGAGGTTAAAATTACATGCAATAACATAATCAATTGCGTACATAAAGAATCTCGTCGTCTGTTCACCTATGCGAACTTTGAATCCTCTATTTAAAAACGTTACAACTATTGAATCCTTCGAAACAGGCAAGCTTACATTTAAACATCGAATAGCTGTGTGTAAGCATTTCTGCGTGATCCTTTGCAGCACTTTTTTTTACAAGTATAGCTTTTGTTTGGTGAAAAACATTCGTTTCCTAAAGTTTTCGTATTTAAACTACTGTAAGGTGTTAAGAGCTCGTTTTAAGTTTGTTTCAAAGCGCGTCAAACTATACAAACGTGACGAATCAATATAAGATAGTGAAGATGCTTGCTTTTGCTATACTATCTATATTTTGTAAGTTTTTAGCCCAACACAAGGCTAGTTTTGAGGCAAGAGGTGTTGGAAACCCCTTATTCCTAGCATAAAAGTTATATACATCCGTAAATAAATAACCAAAGAGGTTCAAATGAAATAAAATTATATAAAAATTGTGTACTTACAGGATCTTGTCGTCACTCTACCTGCACGACCATCAAATCCTCGTCCATAACACGTCAAAACGGTTAAAAATTATAAACAGTGCAAGCTTACATCAGAATGCCAGACAGAGATTCGTTGACGTGAGCTTTTGTTTATTGTCCTTCGCAGCGCTTTTTTTACAAGTAAAGCTGTTGATTAGTGAAACATTTGTTTACTACAGTTTTTCTTCACAAAACCAATGCTTTTCTTTTGGTACTCGTTTTGATTTTGTTTTAATGTACATCACAAACAAGATCTAGGATAATTTTTGGTTTCTGAGTATTTGTAGGTTAAAATATTACTACAAACATCACCAATGTTTACAAGTTGGTCTAGATGCTTGATTTTGCTACACAATCATTATTTGATTAGTTTCAAGCAGAACAAAATGCTGGTGTTGAAGCACGAAAAGTTTTGAATTTCCCACTTTGTTCATGACAGTTACAGATTTATGTAAATGATCAACCAGAGAAGATTAAGTAAAATAAATTACCATAAAAATTGTATACTAATATTATCCCCTTGTTTCTACTTCCTAAATTACATACAGGCACTAGAATAATTTATAGTTTCTTCATATTTTTAGCTTTACAAAATAATGCAAACATTAACAATCTTTACAAGATTATATAGATGCTTGCTTTTGGTACGTCATCAACGACATCTATGACATCTCATTAGTTCTTAGCCCAACACAAGGTTAGATTTGCAGCAGGCGTTTAAAATCCCTGGCTTGATGCACGTAAGTTACATATTTATGTAAATAAATAACCCAAAAGGTTCAAGCAAAATACATTCACATAGAAAATTGTTTACTAATAAAATTTTTCCGTATCCCTTCCTGCACCACCTTAAGATTTTCGTCTTCAACTCGTCGTGAATACGTTCCGTACTGCGAGCTTTATTTATTCTTACAGTGTCACTCGGATTATTTTTAGTTTCTCAGGCAATGTAGCTAGGAAAAAAAATATCATTGACAAAATCTACAAACTTTTTATGAATGCGTTTATTTACTACATGATTGATATTAAACTTCTTTATATTAATATTAAGACCAAGTTTAGCAGCGCAATATCATTAAAATCACAGATGCGAGGCAAAAAAATTGTATAATTACGTACATATATAGCCATAAAGCTTGTGATGAAATATAATAACATATAAAATTGTTTACTTACACAATCTTGTCGTATATTTACCTATGTGACCTTTAAACCCTTGTCGTTAACACGTCTAAACCGTTGAATATTGTTACACGGCGCAAGCTTACATTAGAACTCCAAACAGCGGTTTGTTGGCATGAGTTTTCGTTGATTATCTTTAGCAGCGATTTCTTCATAAAGTAGAGCTGTTGTTTAGTGAAAAATATTTATTTACTAGAGTTTTTTTTAACAAAATTATTGTGTTTTATTGGCGCTCGTTTTAAAATTGTTCCGACGGGCGAGCTTTTTCGTACAATACATACAGGCACTAGGATAATTTTTTTTTTCTAAGTATTCGCAGCTTTAGAAAATAATACAAACATTAAAAATCTCTAGAAATTAGTGTAGACGCTTTTTTTTTTCCTATCAATATAAAAGTTACACATTTACGAAAATAAATATCCAGAGAGGTTCTAGCAAAATAAATTAACATAAAAATTGTATACTAATAGAATTTTTTTGCATCCCTTCCTGCGTGACCTTCGAATCTTTGTCATTTACTTATCGTAAATATGTTTTGTTGCGCGTCGTTATTTACTCTTACACAGTCACCTGGATAGCTTTTTGTTTTTCAGGTATGGTAGCTAAAGAAAGAGAAGAACTATTTATACCATCTACGAACATTATATAGGCACGTTTACTTATTACACAAATAATAATAAATTACATTATATTAATAGTAATGCCTAGTTATTCCACACTGCATATTTTAAATCACTCGCGCGAAGCAGAAAAAATGTTGAATCAGGCACATATATAACCAGAAAGGTTAAAATAAAATGGAATAACATGAAAAATTGTGTACTTACACAATCTTGTCGTATCTTTACATGCACTACTTTTAAATCTTCGTCTTCAACTCGTCACGAATGTATTTCGTAGCGCAAGCTTTGTTTTATCATACGCAGCCACCTGAAGAACGTTAAGTTGGTCAGGAATTTCAGCTGTAAAACAAATAGTACTATTTCCACCATTTATAATGTCGCATACTCGTGTTTATTTACTACACGATTGGTATTGAAGTACTTTAGTTTAAAATTATCGGGATAGCTTATACTGCATCCATCCAAGATCAAGCTATTCATCATAGCCCCGGCTTACGTACTAATATACACTTTAGGTCTGTACATACAGTATTGGTTTTTGAATATTTATACAATTGTTGAAATAATTTCTATTTTTAATATCTTATGTAAGAGAAAGACGTTTATGAAAATGCAAATTCTAAATAGGACATGCTTAAAGTCAATAATTTTCTGTAGTTTAAGGAGACGTTTAAATAATGGTATGATTTTGGAAATATTTTAAATCTTTATGTCATACGAAAAAGTCTACAACTATTAGCCTAATGTTTAGGATCACTGCATTAATAATATACGCAACAGAGCCGTCTAATAATCAAAAGATTTTTGGTTCATGTATTGTTTAGTACTTCTTTTACGAGAGCCATTAATTCATTGAAGGATAATAGACATTTTTCCTTGCATATGGACTATTTGAATTGATCTGAAAAACACTATACGACTATAGTGTTTGTCCTGCTGTATAAATTCTATTCAAAACCCTGTCGTTCGATCGGGAATTATTATGCAGCATATAAACAATTCGTTTAAGACTTAGTGAACCCTGTGTATGTGCCAAGTGGCGGTCCATCTGCAATCCGTCTCAAACCTGTCTTCAGGTGTTGTACGCACTGCATACGGCTGCAGTGCATCTTGTCACTTGTGCTCTGCACATAGGGAAAGTACCCTCTGGTTCTATGCTTTGCCGTTTTTTTGCTGCTCTGCGCTGTGTTTAGCGTTTAATGAGATACAACATCAACAGTAGGATAGTATAATTAAAGTATATCCAAAGCTAACTCCTTTTTGTAAACCTAAATGTATGCGTGTTACCGGCGTCACCAACGTAGAGAAAAATTATTAATAATATGCAGATGAAATTTATAACACTTTCCATAACGTGTATTCTAGGTGTCACCGACAGCGAGTCCGAGAAGTGTAAAGAGAAAGATACATTACAACACCAACGGACCATAGCAAGCATAGGCAGCAGCTGCGTGTTAAGGTGTATGTATGTATGTGTGTGTTAAAAAAAAAAGAAAAAAAGAGAGTGGATCTGTGCTTTCAGTGAATTCAGTCAATAGACCTTACAAGATAAGCAGTATTAGGAGCATAGCGATTCTAGGTTGGTGCAGGTTTTTCGTATCGGTAATCAGTTCCGTACTCCTATATTATAAGGAGCAAGTCAGTCACCAGGACCGCTGTAAAAGGAGACAACGTTTGGCGAGAGCCTCAGGGAAAAGCCAGGGAATAAGCCGCTAAGACATTGTTCTGTGCCTTGTTGAGTCAGCGTGATGAGCTTAGTTGAACACTGAGTAAGCGTGGAGCCGAGGAGATGAGGGTGAGGGCCGAGACAGGGTTGTGGACGAGATCCAGGCCACGAAGAAAAGAGGATAATATGTTTAGTATTTTGAAGTACAAGAGCGTGTGCGAAAAAGATAAATAACTTACAAGTGTCGAGACGAGTACGTGTGTGTGTTAGTAGGTACACGGATAAGTGTCTGTATATGGGAGTAGAAGAGTAGTTTCCTTGGCGGCAATTATTCCCGCGCAAGTGAAGGGGAAAAGTTGCACACGCGGGAGGCCATCTCTATGTTATGGTACGAGTTTTTAAGCCACTTTATAAGATTAGGTTCGCTAGAGCGATGTGGGGTTTTAAGGAAGTTCGGAAGTCTTATAAAGACTGCGTTAAGTATAAGAAAAGTGACCGTGAGAGAGAGGAAGAGAGACAGAGAGAGATGGAGCTATGGAGTTGTAAATGTCTGAATAAATGATATGTATTGATGCAGATACTATGCAGGCCACAAACCTGCATGCCATGTGCCGAGGCCGAGCAGAGAGATGGCCGCGGGAGTGATATACACATAGAGAGAAGCTTGAGTCAGTAACAATTTTCTTAATAGTGTGTATTTTTTTCAAATATATGGTGCTCGGCACTGCTGATGTTTGATTGTAGGAATTAAATTTAGTGTGTAAAAGAGCACCTTCTACCTACCTTTTTTCCTTATAGAATTAGATGTCTTTGCGAGCCAGTTAGCTGCGGCAGACCACCAAAAAAAGGGAAGTTTAGTATAACGTGACGAGATAAGGTAAAGAAGGGAAGCTTTTTTTTTGGTTCTGACGTGGTGTCGAAACGGCTGTTCTTCACTACACGCACAGCGTTACACTTATTAGAGTATAACACTGAAACTAGAATAAAGGGAAAACTCAAAAAAATTATGTTAGGGCTTTTGGGGAGGCAAGAAAAAGAGTAAAAGAAGAATAAATACATTTTACTCGATCACAATAGCACAATAAATAAGAGAATCATACTGAACTCTGTAAAAGGACTGTAAGCAGAAGTATACCGGTTAATGTGTCCTAAAACAGTCTGGGGTTAAATCCACTCGGAGAAGCCAAATTGTTTTTTCCATTTCGTAATAAGACCGAGGGGATTGTGTGAAAGAGGCAGGCTGGAGAGGTGATGCAGATAGAAGGTGAGGACAGTTATAGCGGAGCAATATATAGTATGGTAAGAGATCCATCTTCCTGTATTATATAAAAAATAGTATGGGGCGGAAGTAACAGCCGTTTCTGGCACCTCCTAAATAATTGTCAACAAAAACTCCCATAATAATGTTTAAACAAGCTATTTTTCCTACTTCGGGCCTTTTTGGAACCCTAGTACACCCACGGTAGGAAAAAAAAACATTCTCCACGCATGTGCGTCCTACCAGGGCCGTCCTAACAGTTTCTTGGATGTTGTTTTGCAAGCACCCTCGGGCCTAGGGACCGCCCTGGAGTGATGCACATTTAAGACAAAAACTAATATTTTCGCCTTTTGCAATGACCACTATCAATTAACGTCGTTTGCAACCACAGTTAGCCCCCACATGCTGCCCACGATTTTTGCACATATTTTAAGTAGGTACAGTAGGTACAGCACATAGGGATTTGGATCTTTGAAGGTGGCGGCCGTAAAGAATAAGGCCTAAATACCATAACACAAGGTAAAAGTTCATGTTATATACGAAAATTAATTATTTTTTTTAACTTTTTCAGGTGCCATGTTTAATCCGCCATTCTAAATTTACCAAAGTGCTGTGTTACTTTTACAAATATTAGTTTATTCGAACAACTAACGCCCGGATCATTATTTTTATTTTCTATATAAAGGATTCGATTGACACACTCTGACTCATACATATATACACATATATATATATATATATATGTATGGGTCAAAACGTGTCAATCGGATCACTTCTCTATCCAAAATTTAAGGCATCCAAAAAAATTCATTCTGTGCTTAAATTGTTCGTATAGACATAAGCTTTTTAATCGAACATGGCCTTTTAAAAACTTCAAAAGAGCGGATCCAATATGGCGTCAAAAAAGAGTAAAATATGTGTTTTTATAATTTCTTTTTACAATATTTACCTAACAGCGTCTTAATGAATCGTTTACTCATGAAACTTAACCTTAAATATGATTTAAATTTGTTAAAAATGCGTTAACTGGACTACTTCTCTATCCCAAATTTGGGTCAACCAAAAGAAGTCATTTTTAGCTCAAATTGTTAGCATCATTATTAACTTCTAGCATGGCTTTTTAAAAAATTCAAAATGGCGAATCCAATATGGCGTCTTAAATTAATAAAAATTAGAGAATATTGATTATTATCGTCTCAATAATGTCCAAGGCATTTTTTTATAACTCGTTTATATGATATTTACCTAAGGGCTCTCTAATAGGTACATTATACACCTATAGAAAATAACCTTAAATATGCCGCAAATTCATGACGTCAGCTTTCCACATTGATACCTGCATTGTTATAATTTTTCGGAACTTGATGCGTTTTATGTGAAAATTTGCTAATTTTTCACCTTGTGTTAATTTTTCTAAGCTTAATTTTCAACCCTCTGATCTATTTTGAAATATCTTATGTCATCCAAAACCTAATTTTGCATTTTTTTTTACAATAATTAATTATAAAATTTAAAAATCTCTCTGAATTTTCATTTTAATTGCAGTATTATGTGATACGTAATTTTTAAAACCCATGAATTCTTAAAGTAAATTTTAAAGCTCTCTAAACCCTTAACATGAATTATAATAACTTTAAAATATTATAATAAAATTATTCAATTGTAAAGCTATTTAAAAGATAATATTTTATAACTATAAACTTTATCGTACAAAAATTAGTGTTGCAATTGTCTATGAATTATCTTACGGTTTTTTAGCTGATTATACACTAAAAAATTTAGAGAACCTGAGAACAAAAACTTAAAAAAAAAATTTTCTTCTTGTTTGAATTAATAATTACCTTGCTATTTTATTTTACAAATATTCCGTAGATCATATCACTTATCAATTTTGAAATTTTTAGTGGCAAGTAAAGCAAAACTTTGTATTTTTTTAAGAATAAAGCTAATAGTAATTTATTTAGTTACACTAATAATCAGTCTGAATTAAGT
>JAPYYV010008597.1:0-12504 GCA_030522625.1 Copidosoma aretas | reverse complement strand
TACAAGTATCATGTTCGGTTTAAATGCAAACGTACCAGGATATATATGACAAATGGAGGCGGGAAGGGTTATCCTAGAAATAGGCATAAGAAAATGGGAATAAATTTATTCTTTGCACATAACAAAAATATACAAGAGCAGATAGCCTCAATAATGACTAATCGAAGAATCAACGGACTTAATCAATAAAAATAATACAAAAAAGGCAAAAAAGATAAAGTTATGCATGAAAAAGTGGAGGATTGGAAAACGATAGGATTTATAAAAAAAACAACGAAGAAAAATAAACTTGACAAAATCAAAGATAATTTTATAAAGGAAAGGAAGACTTTTCGTCAATCAGAAAATATGAAAAAAATATATGGTAATTGACATTTCTATCATCTGTAAAATGTAAAAAAAAGAAAAAAGCAGAGAGAAAAATAAAGCAAAAATAATAAGATATAGGTAAGTTTAGTAGTTTTTAAGTGATAAACTGTAGGATCAGCAAAAAAAGAAAAAGATATACAAAGCTCACATTGCTATGTAAAGAGAAAAAAAAAACATAAAATTAAATATTAATAATATAAGTCAGAAATATAAGATTAAAAGATAATGGAGAGATATGCTGGAGGAAGCTAATTTATATGAAAATATAAGATATTTATGGCGGTACATAAGGCACGACAGTAAAGATTGATAGTTCAGAAATATGTTATGCGTCATAAATCATGAGAATATGTTAATGTAAAAAGAAATTATAACAAGTTGTAGTATGTATAGTTAATTACAAAAGTTAGTAAATTGATGATAATGTTAGTACTAATATAAGAGGATGAGAATTTTGAATAGTTATGAAACAAACGATGTAAATGTAGGAGTTTGTAAAAATCTATATATGACATAAATAAAAAATAAAATAAACAATTTACATTAATAAATATTAAGAAAAAATTTCAAAATGATATATTATTATAAACTTATATCGATAATTAATTCTAAAATGACCAAAGATAACAAACAATGGCTCATAACTATTTCTGTAATAATAATGATTGCGTAAGTATTGTATTCATATACATATTAATCAAAATTAACCTTAAATACCAATTAATGTCATTATTAGTATTGAATTATTAACAATTATTAGATAAATCAGTGAACTAATTTCATGTATTGACTATATCTGTTCAAATTTTTAGCGAATTTTTATGAGATCCCTTTGGTTATCTATGTTTGTACACATAAATGTGTATTAAAAGATAAACTTTTTTATTCATTTTTCAGACATAAGAATATAAATATTGAAATTCGGGGGTTGGCGCGCGGAGCGCGCAGGAGAGCGAAGCCCCACTAATATATATATATATATATATATATATATACATGTGCATATATGGGGCATTCCACGTCAAACCGTACAGTCATAAAAAAAATTTAAGTTGAAAAGTATGGTAATTGAAAATACTTGGTGAGACTAGAACCCACCTAAAATTTAAGCTTTCTAGAGTCACGTGACTAGCGTCGGTAGTGTTCTGAAAATACAGCTTTTTGTATTAGGGCTAAACTTGCGAATTTTAAACTAATAGACAAAACAAAAAAAGTACACAATCAAGCGTATTTTTTGACGCTGCATCAAATGAAAATAATTCTAAAAGTTTTGAAGCTGGTTTAAGCCTTTATTGTTAAGTAAGGTTTAAATAATTTTTTTCGTCAGATTAGCCTGTTTTTTTTATTATTATTTTTTTTTTTATAGCTTTTTATATCCCCTTTTATAAGAATTTTGGTTTAAAATGGGTATGATGCAAATTTTAGCGCTAGATGGCGCTAAAGAAAAAAATAACCGTATTTAAGCATTTTTCTCTTATTTCTTTTTTTTTGTTTTTTGTTTTAAATACGATTTTAAAGTTATTTAGGAGTGGTGCCTTGAAATCTCAAACGAAAATTTAAATATTCAAAATGCTGGATCCAATATGGCAGACCATGATTAAAAATTCAACGAATTTTGCTATAAATTAGTATGCAGCATCATATTCCAAGAAAAAAATGTTATATGTAATTTTTGGATTGAGTGCGTCGTTTTTGCGCAAAAATTAATGAAGTTTGACAAGTCATGAAATCGCGTCCGAGATAGACATTACACAATAAAGTGCTAGAGTGATTATATGAACCATCTATTCAATGCAATCATTTAAATAAATGGCTCGGTACTTATCGATTGTTACGTGACGTCAACTTTTAAACACATTGGGTAAGGTTCAAAATACACGCTGCGCAATTTTTCACAGGTGAATTTTTGTCGATTAATCAGGCTAAGGCCACCTAAAACTGGGTTCCATAACAGTGTAAACTGTTAACCATGATGAAAAGATAAGAAGGTCTGGCAATGTGTAGCTGAGTGAAAACAGCCAATCAGTGCTCGGTCCTAAGCGGGTACTAGTTTAACTATGAATCAATCAAATTTCTCTTCAGAACAATATGGCGCTCTCTTGGCCCTTTTTTGCCAATTATAGATCAGAAATAGTTTGCTTGAATACTGCTCATTTACCTTATCGCCACGCTTTGTTATTCTTTCATCATGCTATCAACTTGTGAGATATTATAAGGCTATTTACGAAGGTGCAACAGTTTCACGCAGTCTTACTTAAAACCAATGGTAATGTGTCGCGCTGTCACGTCTGTATAGACAGCCTCCATATGAGTGCATGGCATGATGTCTCTATGGCGCTTACATATTATCTAACTCATGATGTAAGGAAATCACAGTGTGTTTACTAGAAAATCTGAATTCAGTGATTTCCGCACCTTTCTAATTTGCGCCATTTTTGTCTTAATTTTACGTTTGATTGGCTACTTACCTAAGCAACGATTGATTATTGGTAAGGTGCACGTAAGCCAAGATGGCTCCTACACTAATAAAGTGTAGTACACTATGTCTATACGTGTAGATAGTATAGCACACCGCGTAATGGTCCCACAGAATAATCAGTGAAGCTATGGATATACCAAGTACACACAGCCATAAATAATAGAATTCAAGCGTGGTGCGGAATTTGAAATGGCTATATGGGCAAAACCAAAAAAACCAAGTATCGTAAATTCCAAGCTGTTTAACTAAGTAGCACGAGGACAGCGAGTGAATAATATAACGATTGCACGAATTACTGATTCAATAAAAACCTAACCCAGATCCCAAGCCTTTTGACCCAGTAACCCGGGGAACAGCCGGTTATTAATATAACATTTTTATAAATGAATGAATAAATAACCCCATAACCTGAATCCCAAGATTTTTAACCCAATAACTTTGGGGACCGCAAGTTAGTAAAAATATTTAAATAAATTAATGATTAAGGACGTTTATGAAAAAATAACTTTACTTACGATTGTCTTAAAATTTTAAAGATCAGTTCTGTAGGTATTATTGTATGTTACATTTAATTTTCAATTATCTCAGCCGTACCGTAATAAAGGCATAAAGCTTCAAAGTTGACTCTTTCAACACGTGAATCAAACCCCTGAGTTCCCAACGAGTAAGGTTTTAATCAATAAAAAAAAACTGTATTTACAATCATTAAAACGGTTACAATATGAGAAATGTTACTATGATTCATCTCCTAAATAATTAGATGTATAGCTCGTGCCACTTTAAAGATATATCGATATAAAAAAAGTTTGCCATGCTTTTGGTACATCTCTAGAGTTATGAAGTTTTACTCAACTTTTCGAATTATGCTAAATTTTTTGATTTTGTTTTGAAAGTTTTCTGATTTTTAGATTTTTGAGGTTATTTAAGTGTCAACTAACAATAATTAACAACCATTATTTGAAATATCAATTACCATCTGCTATACTAAATCGGTTGAGTACCACTGAGTGGCATAAACCTCCTTAAACAGTACCATAACCTAAATTCCAAGCTTTGTAACCCAGCAACCCGGGGGACAGCGAGTTAATAATAAAATAGTTGAATAAATAACTGAATAAATCATTGCTTTAAAAGCTTAAGATGTCGGTTATGTTGTTAATAATATAATAATTTATCAAATTATTATATAACGTATTCACTGTTCCCTGGGTTACTAGGTTAAAAATTTGAGATTGAGGTTATGTTGTTATTGAATGAGTAATTTATTCAAGTAACATATTTTTTATTCGCTGTCCCCCGGGATACTGGGTTGAAAAGCTTGGGATTTAGGTTGTGTTGTTATCAAATCAGTAATACATTTAAATATTTCATTATTCAATTGCTATCCCTCGGGTCACAGGGTTAAAAATCTTAGGAGATAGGTTTCGTTGTTATTGTATCAGTTATTTATTAAATTTGTTATTTTTTACTCGCTGTTTCCCGGGATACTGGGTTAAAAAGCTTGGAATGTAGGTTATGTTGTTTTTTAATGAGTAATTTATTTAATTATTATATTATTAACTTGCTGTCCCCCGGGTTGCTTGGTTAAAAAGCTTGGCATTTAGAATATCGTACTGTTTAATCATTAATTTATTTACATATTTTATTACTAACTTGCTGTCCTCTGGGTTACTGGGTTAAAATCATGGAGCTTAGGTTAGGTTGTTATTGAATCAGTTACTTGTTTGAATATTATATTTTTTACTCGCTGTCCTCGTGTTACTTGGTTTAACAGCTTGGATTTTAGGATACTGGGTTTTTTCGGTTTTGCCCTTATATCTAGTCGCAGAGTTTCGCACGCTTGAATTCCATTATTTATGGCTGTGTGTACTTGGTATATCTATAGAATCACTGTTTATTCTGTGGGATTATTACACGGTGTACTACACTATCTAAGCATATAGACATAGTGTACTACACTTTATTGTTGTAGGAGCCATCTTGGCTCACGTGCATCTTACCAATGACCGATCGTTGCTTAGGTAAGCAGCCAATCAAACGTCGTAAAATAAAGACAAAAATGGCGCCAATTAGGAAGGCGCGGAAATCACCAATTTCAGGTTGTTTAATGAGCCCACTTTGATTTCCAAAAAAGCGCCATACTTTTCTGAGGAAAAGTTTTATTGATTTAAAGTCAAAATGGTTCCCGCTTAGCACCGAGCACTGATTGGCAGCAGTTTCCACTTAGCTTTGCATTGCCAGACCCTCTTATACTTGCATCATGGTTGATAGTTTATACTGTTTGCGGAACGCAGCTTTAGGTGGCCTTAGCCTGATTGGTCGACAAAAATTCTGCCGTACAAAATTTTGCAGCGTTTCTTTTGACCCTTACCCAGGAGTGGTATTCCGTAACTTCAACCCATACACTACCGCGTCAGATCTAAAAGTTAACGTCACGTAACAATTGATAAGTACCGAGCCATTTATTTGAATGATTGCATTGAATAGATGGTTGATATAATCATTCTAGCTCTTTATTGTGTAATGTCCATCTCGGACAAGATTTTATGACTTTACCAACTTCATTAATCCTTTGCGCTAAAACGATGCTTCCAATCAAAAATTTACATAAAACATTTTTTTCTTAGAATATGACGCTGCATACTAATTTGTAGCGAAATTCGTGGAATTTTGAATTATGGTCCGCCGTATTGGATCCACCATTTTGAATATTAATATTTTCTTTTGAAATTTCGAGGCACCACTCCTTCACAACTTTTAAATCGTATTTAAAACAAAAAACAAAAAAAAATTGTAAGAGGAAAGTGCTCAAATACGGTTATTTTCAGCTTCAGCGCCATCTGGCGCCACAACTTTCATCATACCAATTCTCAACCAAAATTCTTATAAACGGGGATGTAAAAAGATATCAAAAATGAAAATAATCATATTAAAAAAAAAACGGGCTAACCTAACTAATAAAATTATTTCAACCTAACATCAAAATAAAGGCTTTAACCAGATTAAAAATTTTAGAAGTATTTTGAATCTATGCAGCGTAAAAAAATACGCAAAATTGTGTCCTTTTTTCATTTTGTCTATTAGCTAAGAAATTCGCAAGTTTAGCCTTTAAACCAAAATTTTAATTTTCATACTACTACTTACGCTAGTCATGTGACTCTAGAAGGCTTAAATTTTATGTGAGTTCTAGTCTCACCAAGTACTACCGAGTATTATACTTTTTAACAAAAATTTTATTTCAACTGAATGGTGTGGCGTGAAATGCTATATGTATGTATATAGAGAGAGTACTTAAGAAAAATCTTTGTTTTATTATTTTGCTTCGTAAATATTTCTCAAGACGGGGAATATGGTCATGTACGTTAAACTTTTTATATATATATATATATATATATATTATAGTGTCATACGTCGTTTCTTTTGTGGCACTCGACACTTGGGAGAGGGATGGAAAAGGGATGGGAGGGGGTAGGGGGAATTTGGTGCATTGCCTGAGTCCTGACCGGGTGTCTACGTATAAACACCAGGACTAACTTCTGCACACCTACCGTTCAAGTTCGTATAAATATCATTTTTAGACATGACTACGGTTCTAACTATGGTTACAAATACGTTTGACTACACCTTACCTCAAGAAACTAATCATTAAGTGCAAATTACGTAACATCGATTATCGTAGTTACGTTAGTGATGAAGAAACGGGTCTTTTTCTCACACAGACATGAAATTTTAGTTTTAGTACTCTCCCACCTGTATCAACAGTTGCAATTATACACTCCTAACCTCAAAAAAGTGACAAACAAAACGGTTTTACTTTTAAAAAAGACTTTTTGCATGATTTTGAAACCGAAAAAAAAATTATAATTGCGCGTTGCTTACTACCAAGCACCTTGAAGACCACAGCCTGAGCCTACAACCCGTCGCATCATTTCTAACCTTAAGAAAGTAATCGTATAAGCGATTTTTTGCCATATTAAGCCCTTTAGCGTGTTTTGAAGACAAAAAAAAAGAAATTTCTTGCAGCCTTTTTCATACTGGATATGGTAACGACCATTGATTGACTATCAATCTCGGTTCATCGTCTCTAACCTCAAAATAAAAGTCGAATAAAGATTTTCATGTTTTAATGGAGCTCCCAGTGCAGATTATAATTAAAAAAGTTTTTCCGGCGCTTTTATCATTGCTAAACACTACTTAGATCACTATTTTGACTCACTACTTGGTGTGATAACTCTAACCGCAAAAACCGTGTTAAAAATTCGTGTTTAACACTGGAAAGGGGCATCAAGCACGTTTTAAAGACCCGGAAATGCCTTTAGCATGCGTGATTCTTAGTTTTAAGCACTGCAAAGACCGTAGCCTGAATTTATAAACCTACGAATTATCTATAACCTTAAAAACGTGTTAATCATGGATGTGTAACGTGTCAAACGATGATATTTTAGATTTTTGTTGCGGTTTCAAAGGCACAGGAATCAGTATGATTAATTTTACACAATTATGATAAGTGAAAATTAATGTCCTTCAAAACGTTCACTGTGAAGAATTATAAATTTTAGTCTGAAAGAACCGTTTTAAGGACGTTTATGCCAAAATCACTTTATTCACGATTGTCTTCAAATTTTAAAGATAAGTTATTTAGGTATCAATGTATGTTATATTTTAATTTCAGTAATCTCAGCCGTACCGTTTTGTAGGTATAATGCTTCAAAGTTGACTCTTTTAACACGTGAATCCAACCCCTGAGTTCCCAACGAGTAAGGTTTTAATCGATAAAAAAAACGGTTTTTACAATCATTATGAAAAACATGTACAATATGAGACATATAACTATGATTCATCTCCTAAATGATTAAAACTATGACCCGTGCCGTTTTAAAGATATCTCGATATAAAAAAAGTTTGCCGTGCTGTTAGTGTATCTATAGAGTTATGAAGTTTTACTCAACTTTGAGCATTATGCTAAAATTTTTGATTTTTTTCTGTAAGTTTTGTGATGTTTAGGTATTTGAGGTTATTTAAGTGTCAACTAACGATAATGAACAACCATTATTTGAAATATCAATGATTATCTGCTATACTGGATTGGTTGAGTACCACTGAGTAGCATAAATGTCCTTGAAAATATAGTCAAAATTCGCTTCTGATAAAGATTTAAGAGTGTAAAAAAAATATAAAAAAAAAAAAAAAACAAGCATATATCAAGCTCAGTCTTAGCCATAACAATATTGCATTCATTGCATCTCTTTAGATATATTGCATATCACATTGTGTGTCTTAAAATTATGGTCACAGATTTATTTCAGGTTATACTAGGCAAGTCTTTCTGTGATTTTGGGTCCTAAGTCGAGATCCAGTAATCAAAGATATGTAAAAAATCGAAAATTTAGGTAGAATTCGATGCACTAAATTAAAACAACTGACAATATGGGGGCCCATAAAAAATTAAGGCCTGAATTGGTGAAAAACTATTTTTTTTTGTTTAAAAGAAAAGGAAAGGTTCGTATTAAAAAAGTTTTATACAAAAGTTGTAGAAATATAAATCACGGATCGATCTAGGCCAGTTTGACCTTAAAATATTAACAAACAAATAATTTATTTAAAAAAAAAAACGTTAAAAATCCCTTTTTTTCGAAATGCTTGAATCTCGGTGAAAAATATATATTTTTTAACTTACTCCAATGAAAGTGTAGCTCTTGGCTTAAGGAAGAAGAGAGTTTTTGAAAATTTTGAAAATATTGAAAAGTTTTTGCAAAAACCGATTTTTTAAAAAAAAAAAGACTATTTTTTGAAACCGACATAGCTCATAGACCCTTTGATTCTTCAAAGCGATTTGTGGCTTAAAATTTTCTCAAAAAGTTGCTCTAACATGTGTCAGTATTGCGCGCTTTTGAAATTGACCGGTAATATGCGAAAAATCGGTCCAAAAATCGTTGTTTTTTTTGGCAATCAAAAACACCATTTTTTTACTAAAAAAAATTTGTTCTGTTAATTGTCGCTAATACCATTCGATAGCTGGTATTTTTTTTTTTCTAAATTCGTGAGGACGCATTATACGTCGTACAGCAATCAGGTTTAAAAATATTCAAGTTTAATACTTATACTTTCAATAAAAAAATTTATTGTACCTGAATCGCATAATGTTGCTCAAAATAAAAATTGTCGAAGGTAACCGTGCGAGAGCTACTCACAATCCCTAAACGCTTACATCTATATGTGTGGTGTACAACATTAACTTTGCGTAGAGCAGCAGTAACATATACATCTTATTTTTATGTGAGTGTACAAACTGTAAAGTAAACTTGAAGGTAGGCTTAAAATTAACGCAATAGCAGTCGAGGAATATAAATATGGTTTGAAACTGTAAAAAATGCAGTTATTCAAATTAAAAGAATTTTTAACTCAAATTCTATGAGCTTCACGTATATACAGTAAAATGGTGCAGGTAAATAATAAGTAATCAATATGTATTGAACAAAAATAATAATTTTATTACACAATATTGTCACACGCATACAGTATGTTATATAGCTTTTAACAAAAAATCATAACAATCTTTTTTTTTAACGAATCGCTCATCCTCATTGTCACTGCCGTTGTCGTCGCTATTTTCAGCGATTATTGACGAGTCAGTTTCACTGATGACATCATCATTACAAACGTTATCCAAAGCCGATTCTTCGATATCGGTCTCATTGAGAATCACTTCATCAATATCATTATCAAGATCATCTGTGACAATGGCAATTCGTTCTATGTTAGCGCAACTTTTAATATTACATTTTAAGCACGTGTTGGAACATTTTAATCCATGCTTTTTGCAACTACAAATCTTGCTTTTACAGCCGGTTTCGCATCTGCATGCTATCGATTTTATGATCTCTTATGGAACCTCTCGATCTGAGCTATACTTTGGAAGCAGATTATGACTGTCAGTAGTACAACCCCATTGTCCAGGGTCTAGTGAGTTGCCAAGCCATGATTGATTGTAGTTGTAAAAAAGTTCGGTAGGCATGTTCAGCGGATGCACCCTCGGTCGGTGAAAGACTTGCTAAATTGAATGATGACCTTGATGTTGATTTTTTAAACAGAAGAAATCTTAAATCATTAAGTGTACCTTTATATTTTGTGGTAGAGTACAAACACGTTATAATTTCGCATCTGACTCGACCAACATCAGTGTGTAAAGCATTTTTTTCATAAAAACCTCAAAATTTGGTAGCTGCAACTTTCGTTTATCGAATACTTTGCAGATTTTATTTTTGCCTTGTTCGAACAAACAAGAGGTTGTATCACAACCTGATACAATATACAGTAGCCCAACGTATTGTTTTAGGTGTGGATATTTGAAACTATTGCAATCGTACACCTTTTCCAATTCTTTTCCTTTTCCGGGTTTGACAAACAATATTTTATTATCAAACGGTGCAAGCTGTGTTAGTAATACTATTATGTCAGTGTCTTTTCTATACATTTTGACGATGCTATCTTCCTTTTCTAACTCGATAGTTGTTGATACTATAAGTGAATCTGCATGTTCCATAGCAATTTTAGTAGAAGAATTATTCTTTTTTAATTCATCACATAGAAAAAGTATACATTTTTTCTTATTTCTGTTGTTTAAAAGAAATTTGTCTTTTGGATAAATAATAATAGTGTGTAAGTCAAACTCGATTTCAACAGCTGGTTTTTTCAGTTGTCTACGAATGCGTTCGATTGATTTTGTACCACCGTCCTCTGGGTATCCGTCAAATACAAAAACAGAGTTTGGAACAATATGATTTAACGTGTAGCTTATATACAAATTTATAATTTCTACTACTGTCTTATTCGATGACCGCAAAACTTTATGAAGAAAAAATCCTCCATCGACGACATGCACATAACTTTGAATGTCAACGGATATTTGTATATTTTCGAAGCTTTCGCAGATTTTGGAGTTTCTCGCATTCCTGCCTCATCAAAGAGGGAGAGAGGTACAGGAGCAAGTTCGTACTTAAAGTATTTTTGCATGTCATCTTGACATTTAACGTTTAAGGAGATTATTTGAAAAATTAAAAGGGGATTTATATTTACATTTGTATCATACACTTTAATTGACGAGTGAACCGATCGAAGCGTTTGTACTTGATTTTTTTTCACTGCTTTCAGTGAAGCAAACGTTTTGCCAATGCATCCGTTTAGCAGTTTTGTTCCAACTATGATGGCATGGTAACAGTTAATATAATTATTACCGATTATTCCTGAGTAAATTGATGAAATAGGAGCTATATTGGGAAACGGATCGTAAGTAGAAAAAAAGGTCTACAGTTTGCGTAGATCGTCTAAATCTCGTTTGATTCGCGCGTTGCTACTATCTTTATGCTGCTCAGAAGTTACATACATTACGTTACAGAAGTCTTCCATAGCAGTACAGACTTCTGATTAAACAATACTCGATAGTATCCACTTTGACAAAACGCTGTCGGACATCCCTCTGCCGTGGGTAAGGTCGGTAGAAATAGATCACATAAGAACCTGTTCGATAGTCATATTTGACCAAATACCGGACCAAAATTTGTCACTACGACGAACCGTAAAATAGCCTTTTGCAGTGAATTGAATATACTTACTGCTAACTAATTTTTCCCTCAGTTTTATAGCGTCCTGCAAATAAAGATGACTTGATTTGGCATACAGGAAATGGCCAAATGCATGAAAGACAGGAAGCATTTCGCGAACGCATTGCAAGGGCAAATTCCAGTTACCACACCGTTCTGCTTCAATGAAATGCTTGGCAATTGTCACTAATTGGAAGTACTGCACCCATAATTGAGCAGTAGCTCCAAATGTTTTTAGTTTTTCAAGGTGATCATTGAATTGTTCTGCCAATCGTGTAAACGCATCGTTTTGCAATACTTCGTCTTCAAACGTATCGGGATTGAGTGTTTCATACATATTTTAAAATACTGTAGTATCACTGTCATCCACAGCAATATAAGAAAAAATAATTTTAGCAAGAGCTGCTTGTACAAGAATGTGACCGCGAACAGCCCTCGAAAAAGCAGGGCCTGTCAGAGCTTTTTCTGCTGACTTTTCAGCATACAGCGTTGAAAATGCTTTCTTCAGTCCTCTGCAATCCATTATCATGCCAATAGATCCCAAAAAGCTCATCAGCCTGTGAAGCCCCCCAGCCGCACAAAAATAGATGCTAATTCGAATGGATCATTAGCGGGATCAATGGAACTGATAACATCTTTTGCTTTGTAAAAAAGAGGCTGATCAAAAGTTACCACGCATATCTGTTGACCCTAAGCCTTCGTTCGACGACTAGCTTCGATCAACACTGTAAAAATCGTGTTGTAATCGCTTGGAGGAGCTTTAACGAATGGCAACGGAATTATTTTTGACGTCGAGTAATCGCAAGAATTCATAATCATTTCCATTAGACCATTCCAACCGGGCGTTATTTCTGGGGATTCATTTTTACCGTAAAACCAGGAAAAATCAAGAGGCGTTACATCCATAGTATCACGTATATCAAGCTAGCAGTACCAATTGGCGACCCTACTTCTAAACCAGTACATAATTTGTTGTTAATTTGTTGCTAATTTGTAACGCTAAAAAAAAATTTGTTGCCCCTAACCGAACTAACATATGACATAAGTTGCTAGCTT
>JAPYYV010008596.1:0-13876 GCA_030522625.1 Copidosoma aretas | reverse complement strand
AAAGAACTGGCTGCCAAACAGAGAGAGCACCGGAACGAGCCCTTTGTTCGTCATCTCGCAGCGTGTACATTGTACTCCGATGCTGCACAAGCGGTTAAAGGTATTGTGCGGAAGAAAAAAAAAAAAAAAGGGGGTACCATCGGCGAGCTGCGGCCGAACATAACTCACTCCTTATCTATCCCCCTCCCTCCGCCGCTCGTTCTCCCAAAGGAGGAGGAGAATCATCCGACCGCGGGCGCGGGGTCAAAAATCGTTCGTTCGCCGGGGAAGAGGAGCGCCAAGAAAAGAAGAAGCAGCAGCACCAGCGAAAAGAGAAACAAAACGAAGCCGCGAGCATGTAAGTATGTATATATATACAACAGGGGGAAGGTAGGTGACCGCCGCGCCGGCTGCAGCAGCTGCACCATGCACAGAGGTAAGGGGGGGGGGGAGGGGGAGCGATGCGCGCGTGACGTCACTCGGGGAGGCCTCTACTCGCGTGTGCTGGGGAGGAGGAGGAGGACGGGCGCGCAGCCTATAAGTAGATGGATAGTTATGATGCCGTCGTCGTCGTCGTCGTTTATTTTTACCAGGCCGTCTTTTTCTCCCCCTCGGTTTCGCTGGTTGTGTGCCTATCCCGTCAAGACTTTTGCATCGATGCGCTTATATATTATACATACGAGTCCCTTTGGTTATCCGACGTGTAAAAGCCCGAGAGACGAGATTCTGGAAAAATCATTGACACTGCAGTCTCATTATTTGCTTGCACATAACAAAAATAGAAAACTATATCATGGTCGATTTATATACAGATAAGTACTGCACGACAGCCGAAAACAAACGAAAAGAGCCGGCTGGACGAGCAGAAAAACTAACTGTAGCATTACAACCAGTTCGAAAGACCTGCCTTTGACCCCAGCGCGGCTCCATCCCCCCGACGACAGCCCGACGCTCGCGCCAGAAAATACAAATCCCCCCCCGATGCGTCCCTCGGCGGAGCGCAAATTAATTCGCCGCGATTAATCCGCACGCGAGAGCGCCGGCAGCGTGTATAATATACAGTTATACTTGCTGTGCTGCAATGACTAATCGAGCGGTCATCGGCTATATACTGCAGCGTCGCGGTCGCAGGTTTGCCGAGATGGCGAGCATCGCACGCATAACAGCCGATCGGGTCAATGTGTATGTATATATAATGCGCCCATATACGTATCAAAAATACATGCCTATCTGTACGGGTATTTGCAGATATTATATACAAAATAGTGTAATATATCCGGGGGCATTCCGCGGTGCGTCACCGCTGTACACCACTGCACTCTTGCGCGCGTGTGTGCGTTATATATATGCGTGTGGCTATTAAACGCGGAGGCTGTACTTTTATCGCCGGTGTTTTAAACCGATGTCGTTGCGTTTCTCAAAATCCTGCTGGGTAAATACACGAGGTCGGAGGAAAAATCCAGTTAGTAATGGGGCACGTTGCCCCGGGGGATGCCGCGGATCGGATGATTGGGATTTTCGATCCGTCCACCCGGACGCGTCCGTATACACCAGTACGGTCTCCCGCGGGCTGGCGTATTATAATTCGAAAATTGCGGAAAAGTCGATATTGACATTTTTGCCATACTTTGGCCGAGCGTCGCGGTTATTTTGCGTGCCCGAAATGATGGTAAAAACTCTCTTGGTCTCGCGTACGAGATAAGCTGAACTATGCTATATACAACCGCAGCGCGCAGTATTTTTGATCGATTCGAGCATCCATTTTTTATTTCTGCATCGAACATCGTAATTGCCATTGAATTCAAATATCAAAGGAGATTCATGATAATGATCATTGAAATATACATTGCAGAATGTATTTGTTTGAGATAGATCTCTAAGATTGTCACGGCAACTTACAGAGTATACACATATTCAATCTCGCGCTTTCGACGTGCAAAATCAACAGCACCGAAAGCAAGCACCTACAAAACATTTCTATCGAGCCCTCGAAGCTATACACCCATACCTTGCACACCCCGACTGTACATCATCCACTCGCCGCACGCGCACATCATCACAATCCGCGATATATTTCATTAGAATTCGTTAAGCTCGTCCCGCGGCACGCACGGTGTATACCCCCACAACCCGTGCCCACTTGTCTTCATCGCTCACTTTGATCATTTTTTTCCCTGTATCAAACGCTCGGGCCGCACGACTGCAGCTAGGACACACAGAGCCCGCGCGGCGCGCAAACCGCGTTCAGCTGTATTAAGTTATGAAGCGCAACAATTAAATTGTTAAGCGTTTCTATGATTTATCCCCCTCCGCGTCGGAAGGACGATTTATCGTCCCTGTAATTTATCGCCTCGCGAGCCCCACGGTCCTCCGCTATCTGCGCCCAAAGGTTGTGGTCTGCTTGCTCGCGAGTGTTCTTGTTTTACTTAGATCGTATTATTGATATCTCGATGGGACCATCAGCCGCTGGGCGATCGGGAACTCTACGAGAAAAGGGCCGTCGTAAAGTCCAATTACGCCGCGGAGCAGCTCTTTTGCTCCGTATAGGCCTGTATTGCAGATAGGTCGCTGCTGATTTGTCGCCTTGTGTTTGCGAGGAACTTTCTCGCCGGTATTCTTTTTTACATCTAGTTTTTGATCGCTCATTCTCTCAAAGTCAATGTAAAATCAAGGAGATCGGTTTCTAAATGAACCATCTTAGCAGCAGCCACGTACAACGTGATGAACATACTTCATCCCTCAACTACTACTTGATACCAGTTTCCAGCTTGATAAACGTCAATTTCCCAATCAAATCCCAATACTTCGTTATTTGATGATTTCGTGCAAATAGTTTTATCTGTAAATAAATTTTTGCTTTTATATCTTTCTGGAATACGTAGGAAGTTGTCACTTCAGTTATCACGTGCGACGCATGCGTTGGTATAGATTGGTATAGATTCATACATGGGTACATGATGATAAAACGTGCCTGCACAATCCATTGACACACCGTGAGTTCGATGGTCGCAGTGGGCAATAGGGCATAATCATAAACCTATACGTATTAATGGCTCTTTTGTCTCTTTCTTGCTTTCAAAATTTATACTGCATTCCACACATACAACAAACACGCGTGTAGCCAGAAACCTTCAGAATTGGGGTGCAGCCAGAAAACTACTTTGTGTGGACCAAGTCGTTTGATGACGGGTCAAAACTGTTCGAACCTCTCTCTCCCTCGTCTTATCTCTTACTTTGTGCTCGCCCTAATACCCTGTTACATCTATTTCTACACGTATTTATCGGCTCATGTGGCATTTCGCTGGCTGACGATCTCTTGCCGGACCGCAGGTTTCTCCATTCACATACTTTGCAATGCGAATAATCAAAGGGTATGCATATCACGATTTTGTGGAATACCTATACAAAAAGAGTTTTTTTGTATGTCGTGTGTCAACCATGCGGGGGATCGTTTCAATCTGACAATAGTGAGGATATAGTACGGGTGTCTATGACACCGTCACGTGCAAAACGCATACTTTCTTTCCAACCTTCCCTTCCTGTACAAGTATCATATGAATACTAAAGTATGTAGCTTGAAACATTGTTTGCAAAACGCTCAAGTCACCCGTACGTTACTTTTACACCAGCAATACCACCCTCCCCTACAAATTATTTTTTATTTTCAAACTTCACTCGAGCTCTGTAAACAATATGCCTGATGCGAGTTCGCTGAAATTTGTACAGTCGACAAAGTGGATGGACGAGATTTGAGTGTGTTGCTGATAGCTTGGCAACAGAGAAAAATCACGGGTTCGAGATTCTTTACCCCCCTATCATGTTACTTTCTTGTAAGCAAGTATACACTCTTTTTATCGGCTATAGGGAAAATTTAACGCCAGGAATAACAAGAACTCGACAGGAGCTTGTTTGTGTATTATTAAAGCTTGAGTATAAGGCGTTGTCGACTCGAAATAAACATCAAACGGCTTTTTTTTAGGCTTCGTCAAAAGAAGCTAAGTATGCAGGGGACAAACGAGGCCGGGCTCAAAGCTAATTATGGATTTTCCCTAGTTTTAATGATTATTTAATATTTGCATTAATGATCAATGAGAATAAGTAAAATTTTGTCAATAACCGAAAAACTGACTCTAAAATTTTGCAGGACAAGGATAAAACCAACCTTGGATGAAGACTACTTGCTTTACAAGCTTCCACGGTGACAGCGGCGATCATGCATCAGGAGGCTCGTTTGATGCCCCGCAAAAGTACTACATCCAAACTTCCAGATGACGGACGATGGCTGATATACATATTCATCCCTGCTCTGTCTCGTCTCAAGAATGCCCACATGACGACGGCTTACTGAAAAGTTCAATTGGTAAGCGTCAGCTGTCCATTGTGCAAATGTGCATGAATTTTCTCGGACTAATTAGATAAGCACAGTCGTGTGTAAGCGTATATGCCATGCATGCATATTTAAAAAGAAGCTATGACGCGGTATAATAACACATAATGAAAGATAACGCTGAAGAAAAGTTTTTGCGCTTCGCAGGGAAAACGAACGAACGAATCATATATGCGCGTCGATCGCGAGAGAAAAGCCAATATACTCACTTCGCAGTCTGTCTCACTCCGAAGGGTATAAAGTATAAGCCGCACTGATAACATGGACCCATATAAATTATGACGCTGCTCCGAGAATCTGTACAGAACAACTCCTGATGGAAATCAACACCGAGACAACTTTGGCCGCGGTTAAGCATACGTGGGGCGGAAATAGCCAGTGGAACGTCACAGCGGAACCGTTTAGCCCTCGAGAGTGAGAGAGGTCAGAGGGGATTTACTTTTTCGGAGTAACGTGTTCCCCTGGCTATTTACGCCCCATGTAACCGCGGCCTTACGATAGCGCTGAACAAAATTGGCAAGATTTCGCGGGGGAGAAGAGAAATTAAAATACATACGAGAGTCGCATATGCTGGTTGATATATTGCTGTTAAGCCGTTCAGTACGGGACTGCGGTTATCTTCGACACGCAAATACCTCCGAGCAGCTCCGAGCGCACTGATTGATCCAACGCGTGAGAATCGATGAATTTTCTTGTAATGCGCTGCCTGAAGTAAAAAACTGGGACGCAGGTAAGTACCACATAACGTCTGATGATATGTCCAGGCGGAGTCCGAAGTGCAGATCTGTTAACGGTAAAGTTACAGGGTTAGGTCTGTTGATATCAGTGTATACGTATATATATAAGCACCGTCTTGAGTAACGGCGGTATTTTCGAACACTTGCAAAAGTTCGCATATTTGGGCGTCGGGGTGATTATAGGATTGGAACGATTGTGCGCTTTTTTCAATGCTTTTTTGCTTTTAACTCCCATTGAGAACGAAAATAAAATGGTACACAAACGTTTTTCAGAATACCGTGCGTATTGCAAATATATGAACATACAGAGGAAACTAATCGGCACCTATCTCTCTTTGGTTACAGCGTTTTCACTTACAATTACTGCACTTTTGCATTCAAGCCACGACTGATACATTTACCATCCTTTGGAGAAAATTAACTTGATATACAAAAAAATTAAATGATTGTAACTTTCGGATTTCATGTTTTAATTTAATTCATTCTATAACACGTGATACTTGTAATAATTTAGAATTTTGTAAGATTAGAACAGTCTTAATGCGTACTAAGTACACGCACGTATTTGTCGGTACATAAGAAGGTCTGCTGGTGATAAAATTAACATAACTTCGATTCACTGCAGAAAGGGATTCATTTTATACTTAGTCCCAGCAAAGTCCAGGGGTGGTACTTATACGAGCGAATCTTGGGTAGCACTGGGGACTAATAAGTGCACTTTGCAGAATCACCATATTCTCATCCCGATAATTTGATCATTGTTGTGTATATTCATCAATCGATCATTTGAAATACTTCATAATTTATGAATTGCTCTATTATTATGTAAGTTGGCTATAGAGTTCTAATATAATTTACAGCCAATGATTATAATCAATCGACGTACTAATCAAATCATTGGACACATTGTACCTCTGCACATAGTTAAACGAATGTAATATTAGATTTCATTTTGAAACCGCTGTTCTGTATTGTGAGTGAATTTGTTTGAAAAGATGTGGTTAAAAATAAACTTGAATCAATACGGATTTTCAATTTATTTTCAGGCATAAGTACACACGAATCGCGCTTGCGTCAAAAGGCTATATACTTAATACGAAAAGACACGTGAGCGTTATATTCCCTTACTCGTCGTGTTTGAAAGCGGAAAATCTCTAAAGTACTTTCAATCCTTTTTAGCCTGAAAGCTCCGACGAGAGAGTTCTTCCAGTAAATATTCCATCGTTTCGGGTCGCGACTTTGCCAACCCCCAAGGTATTAAGGAAATAAATAAAATACCAAGTTAAGCACACATGAGGATAAAAAGCCGCGGCCGCATGTCGTATCCTGATGCTGTTGCGTTAATGAGGCACTCGTAGTGGGCAGTACATGGAGAAGAATCGTTTAATACGATAAATATTTGTACATACACGCGATGCAAAGAGCATTGTCGTTGCTTAACGGTTGATTCTAGTATCAATTTTTTTCCAGGCGTATTTTCAGATTAAAATAGTTTCCATTTAATAGGCCTGTGAAAGACAGTGCAGGTTGGTTAGAAAGTATGTATCTCTTGCACTTTTTTGAATGAATGTTTCTAAAATTATTCAGATTGAAATAGTGCATTATATTTTGAAGGAGAAAAAATTAAGAAGGATTTTTTATATTTTTTATAGTCAATATATTTTTTCAAAAAAATTAAAGCACCGAAAATCTGTTTTTTAAATCTGTAAAATGATTGAATCAAAATCTGAATGAATTCCATACAATAAAGTTGCGTTCAAGTTACGTAAATTTCCGTAATCAAATGCAAGATCGTCGCTACTATTTCGAACCAGTAAGTGGTTAAAACTAAGCCATGAAAATCGCTTGAACAAGATATTGTACGCAGAAAAAAATTCATTCTTCTCATTCGTGCTTTCATACTTTGAACGATCCTTTTCAAACTGATTGTCAATTATATTTCATTCAGGGGAAACCTAATGTCACACATATACGCGCACCCTTAATCTTCCTGAAAAGCCGGTGTGCTCGGGTGTGCGGCCTTATCCGTGCTCTTGTCGCTGCTATCAAACCGGGCCAAACGGCGTAAATATACACAATATCCACAAGCTTACGTGTATGTAATGTACACCATTTGATCGCGAGGATAGGCACTAAGTACTATAACTGCGTGATATACAGCGTCAGTAAAACCAACGAAAATGTAACGAGCATGCATGAGAATATTATCGCTTTATATCTGAAACAACATATATATTATGTAGTCCTACAGGGTAAGTATACTTAGTGCGCGATGAGAGGACGAAGTAAGGTGGAAAGGGAGACCGTGTATACCTATACATTGCTATGAATGTAAAAGGTTTAGGAAGTGACGTGTCGGATGACGGTCGTCGAAACGGTCGCGAAGTGAGGCCACCGATCGGGAACAGTCATTTTAAAACAATTTTTTTTATTCTAATATGAAAATAATTTATTCTAACAAATATTGTGTATATATTTTAGAGTTACGGTTTGAGAAAAGAATGTTTTGAGACTCTTGTCTCTTATAGTATACAACAAAGAACAATGATTCAGTTATTTTAGTTATTACGTTGATTCAACATTTATTATTATCCAGTACAAAAAACGAAGAACACTTATTTTACGATTCATTGAAATTCATCCCACGTAACATTTTTGAACAAAGAAACTTCAGTGGTTCTTGGAAAAATGATTTTTGTTTTTTATTTGTCGAGTAAAAATATCCTCATGACTCTGTCGATACATGCGTTAGCTCTCCCCGCGCGATAACAATGCCACCCCTGTTGCCGAGAAGCCACACTACCCTCCCTCAAAAAACTTATACAGCAACGACCCCCTGGTGCTGCTCCCCCCCCCCCCCCCCAGTGACGCAATTTCTGGCGCAAACAAGCCGCGACGGTCCAGCAAACCGTCAGAGCAGCCCCTTATTTCTTGATTCGTTGTATATGTACAGATACCACGTGACTACTCCGCGAAGCGAATAACCTATCGTCTGCCGGTTGGCACATGGCGCTCGCGCGCACCGGCCGGACGTTCAGCCCGCACATGTACATTTATACATGTAATATACTCATATACGCGCGTGCTTAGTGCAAGCGAGACAAAAGAAACTACATTATACCATGCGGCATGCACGCGTCGCTCATGCTCATGCAGTATACCAAATACCAAAAACCATGCAAGAGAGAAAGAGGGAGCACGACACTGCAGCCGAGCGGCAGCGCACGCGCCGCCGTCGTCGCAGCGTATATAATACATACTTACAGTGTGTATGTATAATGGAAATGGAAGAGAAAGAGAGAGAGAGAGAGAGAGCCGGAGAGGAGAGTAGCAGCTGCTGGTGCCGCCACCGCCGTGAGCCGAGAGTAGCAGCAAAGTCGGCGCGCGTCGCAGTCTCAGTCGCAGTGGTACTCGGCAAGCGAGAGGGTAGTCCGAGGCGTTCAAAAGCCTTCTTCCCCCACCGTAAAGTACACATACAATATTATATTCACGTTATAAAGTACACGCACGTTACAACGCGCCGACCACGAGTTTAATATCATCGAGCACATTTTAATACCGAGAGATAAGTATACTTGCATACACCACCGTGTATAACCTGCACGCGTTCGTTCACTTGCTCCGGTTTATCAGCGGCAGAAGCAGTTGTCGCTCGTTCGTCGTCTATTATTCACAATAAGTGTACAAAAACGCTCACTTTTCGCGCTCGTTGTTTAATTCTCGGGAGGTTAAGAGAAACACTGCTGTACTTATACCTGGTTGCACGGACGTATCATCCTCGTGCTCTCTCGTCGCTGCTCCCTCGTGTATACAGTTTCGTTGGTCAACATCGCATCATCACATCTCTCCGGAACTTTCTTCGACGACGATTAAGTATAATACGAGAAGGACGAGTCATCGGAGCATTTATGTTATATACGTGCAACGTACGAACACGCCGGTAGTTTCAAGCCCGTCGGCACGTACGCGCGAACGCATCTCTTTTTGAATAAAAAGAAAGAAAAAACAGTGCAGTAAGTGGGAATACCATAGATACACGTTGTGAAATATAGTAAGCCGGCCACGTGTGCGCGAGTGTGTTTGCACAGCAGCCGATATTTATCAATACCCATACTTGCAAAGTAACTTCGACTGTCAACCAAATCCCCCCCCCCCCTTCAGTGCGACCGTTAACAGTGTTATAAAATTATCAAAACAACAACGGAATACGTAACAGTGCAGTGGTGAACAATCGGCCAGCGACTCCGAAACAGCAGAGCAGACCAGTGTGTTGTAAAGAACAACGATCCGAGAGACCGGCATCAAAACGTACGCCATCGAGATGCCGACGAGTCTGTTCCCCGAGATGGAGCGCGCGGCGGCCCTCGGGGGTAGCGGTGGTGGCGGTGGGAGCGCCTGCCAAACGAGCAACAGCACCATCGAGGAGCAGCGCGCCCTCCAGCTGGCCCTGGAGCTGTCGATGCTCGGTTTGGAGCAGAACGGCTGCTCCAATGGCTCCAGTCCCGGGGTTAACGGATCCAACGGGTCGGGGGTCGGTGGTGGCGTGGGCCAGGACTCCGACGGTATGCAGACCGGGCAGTCGAGCGTGTTCGAGGAGGCCCGCTCGAAGAAGAGCCAGAACATGACCGAGTGCGTGCCGGTGCCCAGCAGCGAGCACGTGGCTGAGATCGTCGGCCGACAAGGTGAGCATTCGATTATCGTTGTTGTTACCATTGTCGTGTCGATTGAGAGTCTAATACTTACTTGTAGAGCGAGTTCAGATGGTTTGATGTCGCTGTTTGTCCAAGCTTTATAAAAGTAGGTGTAGTATTAGATCGGAAGGATGACGATTTTCGGGTTTGTTGATTAAGTGGATTAGGTAAGCGCGCGGAGAGGGGATTCGATTAACGTAGGATGAGCGTTTGAAAATGTTAATAGAACCGTTCGATCTATAAATATATAAGTCCATACCCGGATTGTCCCGTGATAATTCGGCGCCGAGCAAAAATAATAATCAGATGTAAAATTTTGTTTCGGCTCATGCAAATGGTTTTGAATCCGTTAGATTCTTTTTTCCCCGGAGTTTTGTAGTTTTCGTAAAATTTCGAAAACTGCTTCTTTCCAGTTTTTGATAACTTTTTAACACAAAAATTACAACCGAACTCCTATTGAGTACACTCGATTCGTTGGATCGACTGAATGTATCGCGCTGACGAAAATCCAAGACACGCTTGCCGATCGGAATACGCGTTTGTTTAAAAATAAACCCTCGCACGCTTCGTAAATAGCAAAAAAAAAAAGGTGAACAACCGGACGACTTCTTTTGAGGTTGCCAACGTTGAAAAACAACCTGCGCGGGGGGGTATCGATATTTCACACGTTGGTACAAACTTGCAGGACTTTGGTTTTCAATTTTCTCGCGGAGGATCAACGTTTCCACGCGCTGGCTCGTTCTTCCTCGCCTTCGCGGGTATATTGACGCACGTAGCGGGCTATGGATGGTACGCGCGCTGCATGCCGCGTGTTTTCCTCTCTCGCTCCATCCTCTTGTCTTTGGCTTCTTTTTTACCGCTCGTGTGCTTATATACCTTTCCAGTCGATTCAGCCTCACCTTTCTTTACGCGCTTACGTGCAGGAAATAATTTATTGTTCATTATAATAGGTGAAAGAGAATGAAAGAGAGGGAATGTGTCGCGACTTACTCCAAAAGTTGTTATTCGTACTTATGGGCTCCACTTGTTTATTTGTTTATATTCGAATGTCCGTTTCAACGCGTAAGAGGTGATAGTAAACCAGTTCAATATACATTAGACGTTTGTATGTTAGTGGTTTGAGAGCAAAGATGTGTCAGTGTGAGTTTTAATTAATTAAGTGTATAATCATTGCTTGCGATGATGACGGTTACGTCTGGCCGACGTTGCTGACTCACGAGCTTTGAAAGCTTTTTTTGTCCATACACACGCTACGGTACATTCTGTATATATTATTTTATACAGCCCGCTACAGAAAAATTCTCGAGTTTGTATATTACACACGCATGTAGGTATATACGGACGTAGACACGTAATGTGATTGATTATCGACACTGTATTATCTCTCGGCGAGATAAAACGTTACTTCATCATCCACCGAGTGCGTTCACCCAATTACGTTGTTTTAATTTTTTTTTTTTTTCGAGATCGTGATCGTTGAATTGATCTTTGAGAATTCGTTTCTCGGGATGTGTATTGCATTATCGCGTGGCGCTGTATCTATATACGAAGACTCTACGTTTCTCTTCACGAAGAATTTATTGAATGGCTTCACACGAGTATATTTCAGCAAGTAATTGGTGAATATCGAAACTCAAAACATTTTGAGAACCGTGAAAATATGATATTGACTCTCTCCCGTTAAATTTCGACCATCAGTCCACAGTCATTTCTCACACACAGAGAACCACTCGATTACCGTGTCCAGTAAAAAATGTATTCATCATCATCATCATCATCATCATCATCATCATCTTTTTCTCCAAAATCGAAAGAGACCGACCGTTACCAGCTCTACACGAATAATCTTAATTCCCGGCACTCGGAATATTATTTTTACACGTATATAGAAATCTCCACGCCCCCCCATCAGCCGCGCAAGCTTTCCACGAACCTGCCGTCACCGAGACCTTCAGAATCCAGTAATAGTCTCTCCGCGCGGAGCCAGAGGGGAGAACGACGAAAAAAGGCAAAAACCGTCCCGCGCCGCGACATTGATCGGTTATACGGTAGGGCGGGCAAGTAAGAAGTAACTATACTTGTAATATATACGCGCGTGCAGCAGCCATTCACCGCTTGATATACATATATGTATATATTTTTTTTCCAACCGGCGCCGCCGAACGAACGAACCGAATCCCTGTATAAAAATCTCCGCGGCCTTGAACCTCCTCTACAGCGTGTGAAAACTAGCCGGCCGGTCTCTCTCCTCGCCACGCTGTTATTTTCCCCTCGCGCGTGTAAGCGATGCCGTTGGAATTCTTTCTCCTCCGACTTTTTCGGAGATTTATGTGCTCGGACTAGTTTACGGGGGAAAAGGCTGGCCGCCGCCAGATGTGCCCCCGAGAGCAAGAAGCTAATCGGTCCGCTGGTGTTGCGCGCGCGGGACGTATCCTCAAAATTTTTGACGAGCCCGTGAAACTCGCGGAGACGGTGGCGACGGTGCCCCGCTGCCGGCCTCGGGAGATCGTTACATTATTCCCGACGCGTATCGGCGCACACAGGAAATGAGCAATAAAGAAGTGGCTATATTATATGTGTTATGTACCTGTGTGTCGAGATATGTATAATATGGGCTCAGCTACTGGTTACATCAGCTCGCTCGCGTACCTGCGTTAAAGTTGTCCACTTACGTTCGAATATGGAAAGGGACCACGTGTCGATCGATAAATCATAACGTCCGTACCGACCGATCTCTTGCCGATTTTTTTTTTTTTTTTTACACTAATAACAATGACGCGAAATCTCGGGTGTATTTAGGTACAATCGAGCATACACCCCATCAGCAATAAACCCTGCAGCGGCGCGAAATATGTAGATTAATCGCGTCGTATACATTAATTTCACCTCGCATTTGACGGATCACCATCATCTAATACTTACATGTTCCACCCTGCCACCTCTATACATACAGATTAGACGAGAGTACACCGACTTTCCTCCGCTCGGGCGTTGTTTACACGGTGTCTCTCATTGGTATCGCATGCACAGTGTGGACGACTGCAGCTTGCATTAAGGCCGTTAATAGCTGCTGGATCCATCATGAGCGAACCGTGCGGGCTACCGTATAAATATACGTTGAATAAATGTACACACCTATAATGCCTAATGGATTTTATATCGAGTTGTGCGCGCGCATGTATCAGCCGGTACAGTTTTCGTCGGTGTATTCAACGTACTCGTCTCAACTTTCCTCTGGTTTGGACAGCCCCTCGTGTTTATTGTTCTCGTGAAACCTTTCACTCGGAGGAATGATGAAAAATCAACCCGCGAATAAAATCTGCAAAGGACAAAGAGTGCACGCCGAAAAAATTGCGCGCGCAACGTGCATCTGTCCGCAGCAGCCCAAAAGCGCGCGGAATGAAGAGGAGAAGAAAGACAGGTGCAGCACCAAACATGAGCTCTCGCGCGCGCGCATCCGCTGCTGCTGCCGCTCAATTTAAACATCGTCCCGCGAAAGCTGCGGCGCGGATGCCTCGTACATCACATGATAATATGTAAGTGCACGCGTATCGGTTCCTCGTTACGAAACGGCCGATTTCGCCTGTCATATCGTCCGTCTTGTCCAGTGCTCGCCGCGCGAAATCGGCAGATGGACAGGTTGTGGGCCTGTATATGTTATTATACGTACTCCTTTTGTGCCGACGGGCCGGTCTTGGCGAAACGGCGCGCGTGCACGGGCGAAATTCAATTTTTTTCACTCGCGCGGGAAAATGGGCCCCCGCGCGGCGATTTTTTTTTACGCTCCACTCGATGAACGCGTCTTTTTTTTTTTTTTTTACACCACCGTGGTTCTTGCTGTCGTCGGTTAATTTTCCGAGATCGTTGATTGTTTTTGATCCGTCCGAAGGTTTTTTGATCGATCGGGCAAAAAAAGTCGGAACAATGAACTGAAAATCAATGAACGCTGCAAGGCGCCGCGGCTTATCTATATACTGTACTCCCAACCGAAGATAACGAAATGTAACTCGTGAAAATTCACCGTGACCTCCGATGCTCTAACGAGAAATTAATTGCAGAGATAACGGCGGGAAAAATCGCAG
>JAPYYV010008594.1:0-12507 GCA_030522625.1 Copidosoma aretas | reverse complement strand
GTGAGTCAATTGACCACAAACATTATTGGGTTATATTTCTATTTGCGACGCAAATTGTGCGTTTGTTTTAAGTTCAAACGTATACATATTTACAGTTCACATATACAAGCAAGCCAAGTAGCTATACGAGTATTGAGATTGATATTTACGCAGCCATGAAGATGAAGGGAGATAGATAGAAAACAAGTCGTTCATTGTGTCATGCAGTGTAAAATGTTTTTGATCAAAATAAACTATTATAGGGTATAGTGTGGGTGTGAGTCAAAGACTGAGTTTTTTTGATGTTTTCAAGAGTAATATTCCTGCAATACACCAGCAAACAGTACATTTGCTTTTTTTTGTCTTGCTAATATTTCCCGAGTCGTTTGCTTACTGCAGTGTGGTGCCCTCACTATATTCGAGCTCCGAAGTCCGAACTATTACAGGCACATGTTGACTTGTGTATATAGTTATACAGTATAAGGCATGCGCACATGCACTTATTGCACAGTTTCTGTCCCTGTTTACAGGGATAACAGTATGAACTTTACGATTAGTATGGTATAAACCATTTTTTCATAGCTGTGCCGTCTTTGATGAAAATCTAGTGGCTGTACAGCTGTCAGGGAGATCACTATACATAAGCGTATGTACATAGGGCTATGCATTCTAGACCTGTCCAAGTCACTCGTGTATCGTTTATTTTTAATACATGAGAAAATGTGAAGGATATAAAGCAAAACTTCTGTACACTGACACTGATAGCCTTATTTACGAGTTACATAACGTAGATATGTACAAGATGAAGAAAAGAGACAGCCATGAGTTCGACACGTCAGACTACCCTGTAGACAATCAGTCTGGCATGGAGTCGAAAAATAAGAAGTCAGTTGGACTTATAAAATACGTGTGCAACGGTCGCATCATGTTGGAGTTCGTGGACTTCGCAGCAAAATGTACTCCGTCAAAATAAAGGATGAGAAGCCTATAAAGAAGGCATAAGGTACAAAAACATCTACCATTACAGTAACTATTAGCTTTGACGACTATATTAATTGTCTTCAAAAAGATGTAACAGTAGTGCGTATGCAACACAATATACGCTCACGGCTGCATATACTATGTACCAAACAAGCGCAAAAGATCACTCTCAGCTCTCACGACAATAATCGCTGTCTAATGACTGGTCAAACGGACACTTTACCGTCGGGACACTACTCGTTAAGGAAGGAGCAGTCAAAGAAAGTACGAGAAGATGACATCGAGTCTGTACCTAAGAGACCTCGGCTTAATGGATTAAGTAAGTATAATCATTCTTATATATTAA
The DNA here is from genome assembly GCA_030522625.1 of Copidosoma aretas. Lineage (NCBI taxonomy): Eukaryota > Metazoa > Arthropoda > Insecta > Hymenoptera > Encyrtidae > Copidosoma > Copidosoma aretas. The sequence continues at coordinate 11,201 of JAPYYV010008594.1, read as the reverse complement.
TATGTATAAAAACCTACATTTACATTTCATATAAGTGTTTGATTATTTTGTTTCAGACGGATCTAAGGACTATTAGAACTAGAAAATACGTCTTATCTCACTAGCTGATGTAAGTCGAAAGCAAGTTGGCTATCGCTCATTGAGATAAAAAGATCAAAATTCTAGATTCTACTGTAATTAAGAGCTTTTGTAAACATGCTTTAATTTGACAATTTACTGTAATGATAAAGACTGTACATTAGTTATGCGAATAAGTTTACTGAATTTAAAGCTATATAAAACAGTACTGTATTGTCATTTATTACTTATGCATCGTATTATTTATATATTTTCAATCATAGAAGTTAAAGGATAGATAAATCGCACATGGTTCGAAACCTCACAGATGAGGGCAAAGTTGGAGTTTTCTGTACCTTAGATAAAAAAAAATATTTTACTTGGTTCTTTATTGAATCACTATGACCCACTAAATCCTTAACATTTTCTAAGCTCACAACTCATAAATTCCTTGAAAATTTTCTGTAATACTAGAGGGATTTTTCCCCTACGCGCTAGCAACCTTCGCCATTGATCCATATTCATTTCCATGATCACAACTCAAAGTTTTAATTTTTTTCATTAAAATTACTTTTTAATCAATTTTATGAAGTCGATTTTAAACTTACCCACGCTTGACCAATCTCAACTTATCACAAAACAAATGAAGAGGCTTCATCGCGGGACCCATTGCACTTTTTTTCTCTGAAAATTGTATATGCTAAATTATAGATTCGTATTTTATAATAATTAGAAACTCACACTTTTTGAAGGCGGCGACCAATTACGTGTATGCAATGTCATAGTCAACGTCCAATCCTATTAGAGTCTTCACTTTAAGGTCATTAAAACTTTAAGATAGGATTACCTTAAGCCCGCGAGATAATTAAGGTGATGGATCAGAATTTACTGTTGTTTCATACGATCATATATGATCAAAATGCGATCAAAATACGATCAAATATGATTAAAATACGACCAAAATACGATCAAAATACGATCAAAATACGATCAAAATACGATCAAAATACGAACAAATACGATCAAAGTACAGCTATAACCCACTTTTTTTTGCTTTACACAAATATTCTTTAGATTCTCTTAAAGGTAAATAAATGCCATAAAATTTTATTGTCGAATGATGTATGTACCAACAACTCTCCGTAGCGGGTGTGGTCTCTATTGTAAAGGATTTGAGAGAGTTACGAACGTTTAAGATGTGAGTCATTTGCAGATGACCATTGATGGCGTTTAAAAGTTTTGTCAATGAATCAGACTAGTGAATTTGCGCTCTTCGAATACAAAATCATACTAGTACAAAACAAAACTAGACATACCTGCTTCCACCCTATCGCTGGTGGAGGATCGCTATGTGTTTTTCTTACATTCAATCTGATTTGCTTTTGTCCCTACCCATCCATAGTATTGTGCCGTAAAAATCGCAAAGAGCTTGGCACTTATACAATACAGCGTATAGGTCACCCTCTCCCCTCCTCCAATAGCCTCGAAAATCATCATAGGCATGTGTTTCAAAGTGCCGTATCCCTTCTTTCTATTGCAGAAAGCTGATCTATATTCCAACAAAGAGGTTCCCACTAGACTCGTAGGATAATTTATGGAGAGTAGCAAGGGAGTGTGTCGATCCTTTGGCTATTTCTACTATACTCAAACGAACTAGCTAAAAAAAATTAAAAAAACCAGCAATAATGTTGATAAAATATACCATATGTACACACAATAAAAATAATTTTTTGTAATTGAATAAACATCTTGGGCTTGAATATTACACTGATTACTCCATTATTTTTGTTGCACTTAATTGTCATCTGCAAATGACTCACATCTTAAACGTTCGTAACTCTCTCAAATCCTTTACAATAGAGACCACACCCGCTACGGAGAGTTGTTGGTATATAAATCATTCAACAGTAAAACTTTACGGCATTTTTTTCCGTTTAAGAGACTCTAAAGAATATTTGTGTAAAGCAAAAAAAAAAGTGGGTTAAAGTTGTACTTTGATCGTATTTGATCGTATTTTGATCGTATTTTGATCGTATTTTGATTGTATTTTGATCATATTTGATCGTATTTTGATCGTATTTTAATCGTATATGATCGTATGAAACAAGAGTACATTCTGATCCATCACCTTAATCATCTCGCGAGCTTAAGGTAATCCTATTTTGAATTTTTATGACCTTAAAGTGAAGACTCTAATAGGATTGGACGTTGACTATGACATTGCATATACGTAATTGGTCGCCGCCTTCAAAGAGCGTGAATTTCCAGTTATTATACAATACGAATTTATAATTTAGCTTATAAATTTACAGAGAAAAAAAAGTGCGATGGGTCACGTGATGAAGCCTCTTTATTTGTTTTGTGATTGGTCAAGCGTAGGTGAATTTAAAATCAACTTCATGGAAAATTGAATGACAAGTTACTTTAATAAAAAAATTAAAACTTTGTGTTGTCATAATGGGAATAAATATGTATCAATAGCGGGGGTTGACACGCGCAGCGCATAGGGGCAAAATCCCTCTAGTATTCAGAAAACATTCAAGAAAATATGTGAGTTGTTAACTTAGAAAATGTTGAGGATATAGTGGGTCATGGTAACCAAGTAAAATATGTTCTTTTTTTATTTAAAGTACAGAAAACTCTAACTTTTCCCTCATCTGTGGCGTTTCGAACTATGTGCAATTTATCTCTCCTTTAACTTCTATCATTTAAAATATATAAATAATACGATGTATAAGTAATAAATGACAACACAATATTTTTTTTACATAGCTTTAAATTCAGTAAACTTATTCGCATAAATGATGTACAGTCTTTATTATTACAGTTAGTCGTCAAATTGAACTATGTTTACAAATGCTCTTAATTACAGTAGAAATGCGTATTTAGAACTCGTTATCTGGATGAGCAATAGTTAACTTGCTTTCGACTTGCATCAGCTAGTGAGATGAGACGTATTTTATAATTCTAATAGTCCTCAGATCCGTCTGAAACAAAATAATCAAACATTTTAATGTAATGTAAATGTAGTTTTTTATACATATTAATATATAAGAATGATTATACTTACTCAATCCATTAAGCCAAGGTCTCTTAGGTACAGACTCGATGTCATCTTCTCGTACTTTCTTTAACTGCTCTCCCTTCAACAAGTAGTGTCCCCACGGTACAGTGTCCGTTTGACCAGTCATTAGACAGGGTTTATTGTCGTGAAAGCTGAGAGCGATCTTTTGCGCTCGTTCGGTGCATAGTATATGCAGTCGTGAGCGTATATTGTGTTGCTCACGCACAACTGTTAAATATTTATGAAGACAAATAATATAGTCATCAAAGCTAATAGTTTCTTCAACGGTAGATGTTTTTGTACCTTTTACCTTCTTTATAGGCTTCTTATCTTTTCTTCTGACAGAGTACATTGTGCTGCGAAGTCCCACAAACTCCAATATGATGCGACCGTTGCACTCGTCTTCCATCAGTCTAACTATTTTCTTATTCTTCGACTTTATGCCAAACGGATTGTCTGCAGGGTATTCTGACGTGTCGAACTCATGCCTGTCTCTTTTTATCATCTTATACATATCTACGTCGTGGATCTCGTAAATAAGGCTATCAGTGTCTGTGTATAGAAGCTTTGCTTTATTTCCTACAAATTTTCTTATGTCTTTGTGATGAAAACGATACACGAGTGACTTTGACAGATCTAGAACACATAGCCCTATGTATGTAGGCTTACGTATAGTAATCTCCGTTCGTGACAGCTGTACTGCTACTAGATTTTCATCGAAGATGGAACAGCTATGGAAGTTTGGTCTAGCAATGTATGCGTCACAGCCATATTGTCCTTCCCACTTTTTTATAAGCTTAACATCGATGCGCTTCGCTCATTTTTTATAGTCTTGCCATACATCGCATTATTAAAAAGATTAAAAAGTAGTTTTTTAAACTCGGTATTTGCATTTTTCCTCTTCTTACTGTTCAAGTCAATATATGACTTTAACCATTTACTTTGAGCGAATGCAAGCAATCGATGCACCTTTTTTAGACGTAAACCATACTTAAGGGCCTGCTTGAGACTTCTGTAATGAATGGTGTACCGCTCTTTATTATCTAAGGTCGTCAGCAACTTCTCCACTCGAGAGCCAGTAGGTGCCCGATGTTCTGGACATAGTGGTATATCCTTTTGTGAGTCGTGGATGGCCGCTGGATATTCGAGATAAACCACAAGATCGTATACCTCAGGGCGATGGTTAGGAACGTTGAAATCAACGTTCAAAACCCAGCGGAAGGTTCCCGTAGGCAATTCCTCACACATTGCCCATCCATACAGATTTGTCACGTCATAGTAAAGGAGATACTTGTCCTTCTTTTCATGGTCGTACTCGTCACTCATTTATGGATTATTAGCCTTGGCATATCGATTGCTGTACTGACTAATACCACCACGAATACCACGCTCAATAAAAAGAAGCATATATATGTCAGTCAACAACTCCAGCGTGATATTAGTATGCTTCAACATCGAATCCCATGTAAAGCCTGCGGTGGTGTAGTATTGGGCAGGATCGAGTCCATAAGCCGTAAGGCAACTGTCACGGAAGTTCTCGAAAAGAGGAGTACATCAGTCTCCTGTTAGAGGTCGGAGTGGTCTCCAATAGTCTCTATGTCAAAGACATTCCATACTTTTTGAGCATGTGCGTCTTCTTCTGAAATATGCTCTGATCTGAGACTACTGTAAAAATCTCTTTTAGCAGGAAGTTCTCGCCCCTCAAGTCGATCGAAGGACGAGGCGAACTCGTATGAGAAGACTCCTTTTCTCACTAGTAGTTTTATTTGTTCAGTCGAGTTATGTTGAAATTAATTCTTAATTATATTATGCTCTTCTTAGTAGGACGCTTGTTTTTCCGTAGATGATGGCATAAAGCGAAAAGAGTCCATGAAATGGAAGCTCACGTTGCTATCATTCATCCTCTTTGTGCAGGAGATATAGTGCTCATTGGTCTGCGGGATGATCGTTATTGGCCCATCAGATTCCTTAATAAATACATGAGCGTCGTACACACTCAACTTATGGAAAACTACTAGCATTGTCTATGTATCTTGATAATTGAGATTGCAACTGTTACGTGCTGCTCCTCGATATATGAAACAGAAATATGCCATTTGTTAGTATTATACGAGAAAATATTACAATTTATATATAAAGAAATACTTACTGTCCTGTCAAATGAAAATTATCCCTAACATTTTTATCATTGTTGTTAAATCGCTTTTTACATATTTGGCATTGTATTGTCCTTTTGAAACTTTTATTTTTAGCGTTGGTGAGCTGATTCACTGATCTTGGATTTTCGTGAAAATTGTTCAATGCCTGAGCAAGTACTTTAAGCTCTTTAACAAACCATTTAGTTGGTGTTCTTGTATCAGGTTGTCTTTGACGATTTGCTGCATACATGGATTTTTCATCATCAAAGCTGTATTTTACGTAGTAGCCAATGCTGAAGGCTGTATGCAGTTGATATGATCGTTCTTTACCTCCGATGGGTTCAAGCAGAAACTGAAAGTCAGCATAAACAATAAATGGTTCTCTCTCTTGATGTTCATAATTCTTGAACTTGAGCTATTTGTCTTTTACTTTTGGTAGCACCACTTTAGATTCATTTATTTGGCTACAGTCGATTGCATGTGCTTGCAACTTTTCAACAGTACGAAAAAAATGTAAGCATCTGTCACATGTATATTGAGCATGATGACGCTTAGAAAGCTGTTCACTCACAAGTCTTGATAAGTTCTTAATCCAGAGATAGTAAAATCGCTGTGGGGCTGAGTCATTGATCACTTCATCTTCAACGTCTTCATCCAAATAGTAATCTTGCAGTAATAGAAGATTCACGTGGTTTTCTTTTTTATTTTCTGTCACGCGGTATAGGGAAACATTATGTTTTTTTCCTCATTTCCTCAATATGTATTGATTTATAGAAACCTCGTTTTGCTTTTCAAAAGCAGATTTCTGCGTTGGCATTACTGGAAAATTGATGCCCTTGAAATTTGATTCATTGGCAAACTTCCCATATTCAAGAAGACATTCAGCATGTCTACTAGCAGGATATAGTACTGACAGCAAACTCCACTTAGAACACATGTTGTCATAATTGTGCACATTAACACCAGCTTTTTTATCATGAATGTCTTTTGGTAGTGGTATATAAGAACTTCCATGTTGTGGATTATACTTGTTTATATTCACAGTCAAATTCACTAACGATTTCAGAGACCATCCTGACTCTCGTTCCTGAAATTCTTCAAGGTCTCATTAAATTATTTGCTGTATATTAGTGTTGAGCCATTCCAATAAATTAGTTGTCTGATAGATGGGTTGATTTTTAACATTGAAGTATATAGTTTCTTGCACTTTTTCATCAATCTTGATCTTGCTAAAGGGAGCTGTAAGTATTGCATTGGCTTTAAGGAGGCTCACACCTAATATATAGCTCATATTTTGAATACGTTATTAATTAGAAGTTATAAAAATTTTCACTTAAACTGACAATAACATAGCTAATATTAAAAATCATGCGATTTTCATTTCAAAATTTTGTTGTCAAATTTTTTAGATACCGAGGATTGAAAAAACAATTTACAAATTAACTTAATCTCTTCCATTTTACATGTTATTTTTAGATTTTTGGGCTTATTCCCTTCTTTAAACAAATTCATTAGGAGTCACCGACATTAAAATTTGCAAAAACTTCAATAGGACTAGCAAAAATTTAATTGTTCACGCATTATTCGTATTTTTATATAAACAATTGAGTTTTCCGGAAAACCTATTAAAGTATTTGCAAATTTTATGTTGGTGACTCCTAATGAATTTGTTTGAAGAAGAGAGTAAGACTAAAAATCTAAAAATAACATGTAAAATGGAAGAGATTAAGTTAATTTGTTGAATTTTTTTTCAAACCTCGGTATCTGAAAAATTTGACAACAAATTTTTATGATAAAAATGGCATGTTTTTTAAAATTATCTATATTATTGTCAGTTTAAGTTAAACTTTTTATAACTCCTAATAAATATTTATAATAATGTATACACAATATGAGCTATATATGAGGTGTGAGCCTCCTTAGTGGCATCATGTCTAAGTAAAGATTCCTTTATTTGCATATTGAAAACAGAGCAAGCGTTGGTAAAAAGGATTTTATGTCTATATGAGTAAAGTTCGTGATTACTGCTATCTCGATGCGACCCTTGTACGCTGACTGTATACTATTTCAAATTACTGCCTGCTGTATGCTTTCTCCACATTTATGATGCTTGAATTGGTCATAAGCACTCTGCGTTTGACTCATGGTATTCTGGTATTTTAACTTCTCCCCAAGACTGAATTTCTTTGTAGTACTGATAAAGTTCAGCGACTGTATAGTTTCTTTAGTAAAGTCAATCCATTCTTCAATATCATCCTCCCTTGTAGTAGGAATACATCCTACATACTGCTGCAATGTATTAGCTGTGATCACGTAATACTCGCTGAGCTGGTTCCCGCATGTATCCATGATAGCTGAAAACAATTAATAAAGGACCCCGCACAATCCTGATAGAAATTGGATCCCGGTCAATTTTTTAAAAACTTTAGGAATCAATTGCTCTTTACCTCTAGAACAAAAGTATTCATGGGCAGAATGCTCAAAAATGGACAGATTTTTTGCTAATCGTTAAATAGTCGACATGGGACTGCAGTGATCAACCCTTTTCAGGGCCATCTCACGCTCATTCCAATTTATTATCTATAAAGAAACTCCCAGAGCTGGGCTAGGATTGTTTAAAATACCAGACGTCTGGTAGACCTATGACACCTTGGTCTAATTGATCTGGTATGCCTGTTCAAATTATCGGACGTCGAATTGACTTACGAGACATGATAGTTTCATCAGACGTCCGGTATTTTCGAACTGCTTGGGGCTGGCCTCAGAGTAATCAGCAGAATTTCGGATCGCTTAGCACCGTTCGTTTTAAGAACTGTCATGTACGCCATCTAGACATCGAGTTAGGTTTGACCGTTTTATTTCTTGCCCTAAACGTAGAAGTTACTTTTCTGTTACATTTTTGTATTTATTGGAAATTGTATGACTGTCAATCTCTGAAACTTTAACGAGTATCGAAGCAGAATCACTTAACTTGACCTCAGCAGCGATCGTCTTAACGGCGTTCAAAATGCGTTCCTAGGTTATTTTAGAGATCTCAAAAGTATGAAACTATTACAAATAGTCTTTCAATCGTTTTAAATTCAATAGCTTACGATAAATTATTAATTTTTATACTGAACAAAAATATTTAAAGTAACTGCAGGCAGCGTACAGCTTCGTTATTAAGTTGTAGTAAGTTATTCACATAACTGGGGGGGAGTCCTGTAGGGTATATATCTAGCCTACAAGTAGAAAGAGTAAGAGCAGCCTCTCTTACGCTATAGTGACTATGCTGCTGCAGTCAGTTGATCTGCGTCTGCCTCATAGAGCAGTCGTAGTACTTATACATCTAGAGTAACAAATAAAGACTCATCAAACCAACACTAAAGTCTCTCGTTACTTTCCAGTGCCAAGATCCTCATCTCCAGGGATAGTTCCCTACATTGGTAACCCCGACGTTTGACGCCGATAACACGCACGACGGAACAGCGAGCCGACCAAGAGTCCTGCCGCTATCCACCCTGCCGCCTCTTCGCAGCGTTCACGGCTGCCGCTCACACCCATCGCTGTCGAGAGGGCCCTCCCTGCACCCGGCCGCTCCAGCGTCGCTTGTAGCAGCTCGTCAACGCGCACGTGGCGCATTTCGACGCCGAGGCCCTTGTTGCATTTCGGCAGCATTATCAGGCCAGCGCCCGCCGTTGTTTCAGCTTGCCACACGGGCTATCGCCTGCCACACCGCACAGTGGGCCCAAACGGACTTTTTGCAGTCAAAATTGTCTAGAGACCACAGATTTCCACCAATCTTCAATTTTTTATTTTTTTTATTTTAAAGCTGAGATGATTTCCAAGAGATCTGTAGTTGTAGTTTTTGCAAAATTTTTTTTTTTTTTATTTAACAATTAATGTGTCAGACAGTGATTATTTACGTTCTTTTTGCAGTCAAAATTGTCTAGAGACCACAGATTTTCACCAATCTTCAATTTTTTCTTTCATTGTAAAGCTAAGATGATTTCCAAAAGATGTGTGGTTGCGGATTTTGCAAAAATTTTTTTATTTTTTTTTATTTAACAATTAATGTGTAAAACAGTGATTATTTACGTTATTTTTGCAGTCAAAATTGTCTAGGGACCACGGATTTTCACCAATCTTCAATTTTTTTTTTTCTAGATGATTTCCAAGAGATCTGTGGTTGTAGATTTTGCAAATTTTTTTTTCTTTTATTTAACAATTAAAGTGTAAAACAGTGATTATTTACGTTCTTTTTGCAGTCAAAATTGTCTAGAAACCACAGATTTTCAGCAATCTTCAATTTTTTTTTTTTATTGTAAAGCTGAGATGATTTCCAAAATAACTGTGGTTGCGGATTTTGCAAAAAAAAAAAATTTTTTTTTTATTTAACAATTCATGTGTAAAAAAGTGTTTATTTACATATTTACCTTTTTTTCGCGATGAGAGATAAATTTTTAGCCACACATAGCATAAAATACTTGTATCGAATACTATACCTTTAGCTAAAACACAAATATGTGAAGGTTAAAACATAACATAACCTAAAATTCAGAAACAGTAGGTACTTGATGATACAAAACGACTTTTATTGTAAGATTTAAGTCAGAGATAATAAAACATTAGGAAACGTCAACTTTAGTATCTTATATTCCAGAAAATTATTGTTTAAAGATCTAACTATATAACCTAGTTATTACCTACAATTTTGTCACTTGATGTTAACTTGATTACGAAAACCCTATAAAATATTAATAAGGTGTAAACATCGATTTCTGTGTATTTTATATACACATAACACAACAACTTAATACTTCATGACTCAGGCATAACCTTAAAATGTGCATCTCTAAAACACCTCAAAATGTGCATTTTTAGAGGCCATAACCTTACAAATCTAATTTGAAAGCATATTTTATAACGTGTGCGTAATACTTTAAAAAATATACATTTTAAACTTTTGGTAGTGATGTATAAATCTGTTTGTAACCTAAAATTGAAATACCCTTGTTTTGAAGCTAGTAACTTTTCATGTTATTATTGTTTGACTATTTCAAGTAGAAATTCGAATAAATTATGGTAAAACCGAAAAGTTCTGTAATGCGATTGAGTTCGATTAAATTTTTTTTTTGCTAATTTTTGAAATATGAATATAAGGAGAAAATTAAATACATAGAAAAATTAAAAAGTTATTTAACGCCATTAGGTTAAACTTTTTTTTTTCAACCAATCATCTACATATGCTTATAAATAGCAAATTCAATTGATAATGGTAAAACCAATATGTCCTCTAACGCAAATAAGTTTACATGTATAATTTTATCCAATCATATAAATTTTCTCCATGCTATCAAACAATATCTTTAAATAATATTTAAATGATTTCTTTTTGTATCATCTTGATTAATCGGATTATTGATCTTTATAAAATGCTGTCCGTGAAAATGATCGAATTAAATTTATGACTTACATAATTATTAACAATAAACTGAATCCGCTATTTTCTTATTAATTATTAACAGCATGTAATATATAAATGACGTCCAGTACATAAGCGTACATGACAAAATAACTTATAACATTATAATTAGTATATGACTTGAATCACACTTTAGTACCGAATAAATTTTTAGACGCCTATTTCATCAAGGACATGCTTACACTAACTTTCAAAGATCTGACCTTTAATGGTGCACATTACGAGGATATGCCTGAGTCATAAAGTATTAAGTTGTTGTGTTATGTGTGTATAAAATACACAGAAATCGATATTTATACCTTATTATTATACAGGGTGTTAAAAAACGATCGCATTGTACGTTTACCATAGATAAATTGGCTAATTTTAAGACGAAAGACATCAATAAATTTTTTTTCTAAACAGCAACTTACGAGATAATTAACAATTAAGTAGACCAATCAGCGCGAGAGTACAAGAGACATGGCGGCGGCGACAG
>JAPYYV010008593.1:0-13400 GCA_030522625.1 Copidosoma aretas | reverse complement strand
CCAACATCCCCAATCATTAAATGTCTCATCACTCGGATGTACAGCGCACCCTTTGTTTCGCAATCTTGCACAAACATCGCCAGAAAAGAACGATAACGATGATAACGATTGCGTAACACCTTAGTAGTGATTTTGAGTGACCCGAATCCTCTATATATGTATACTACAATATGTGCCGCGACGCGAATTACCTTCCGTCTGTTGAATCGTAATGTCAAATCGTTCATTAAAATTTTTAATCCTGACCTCTTATGCACATGAGTCTCGGTTCACCATTACTACTTACATTACTATACGAAAACTGACGGAAACTGGCTGACGTTGTTTTGAGCACGAGTACGAATTTTATTCCAGAGAACAACGATTCATTGCTAAACTTTCCAAATCGATATTCCGTTCTTTCGAAATTTCCAAATGAACACTAGATCGATCGATTGCCATTATAGTATACCGTAATAACAACACGTTCGGGGTTGTTTTTTTTCGCGATCGTGCAGCAAAATTAATAATTTTCTCAAAACGACCGACACTGCGCACAACTACTAAGTGCACGACCTGCAACGAAAAAAACAGAGGTCGATCGATTGAAAATCAAAAAACCTTTACTTCATGAATATTAATGCGCCAAGTCGTTACGCATAACATATACTTGCATACTTTGTGCAATGAATGCACGCTCGTCGAACGACTGCAGAAGGGTACTCGCTGATGAATTTTTGCGAAAAAGTAATGAAAACGGAGCCCCTCGGGGTGGATACTACTTATCGCAGTTTTGCCGTAAAATTAATTTGCTGCGCAGCGTCCCAATACATACTATAGTAAGATTGTACAGGGTATTTCGTTGTTCAACGGTAAAAATGACTGCAACTCTCTTACCGATTTCGCCAGACCACCCGGAGACTTCTTCGGGGTGCACTTCAAGCAGGCGCACACGATGGACCCGATGTGCAGGATGTTACTCGAGCACGCCTACGAGGCCGTCGTCGACGCGGGTGTCAATCCTCGAAAGATGCGGGGCACCAAGACCGGCGTCTTCATCGGGGCGTGTTTCTCCGAGTCGGAGAAAACCTGGTTCTACGAGAAGCTCCAGGTGAACGGGTTCGGGATAACGGGCTGCAGTCGCGCGATGCTCGCCAACAGGATATCGTACTGGCTGGGGGTCACCGGGCCGAGCTACACCGTCGACTCGGCCTGTAGCTCCAGTCTCTTCGCCATGGAGCACGCCTACCGGGCCATACGCGACGGCCTCTGCGACGCGGCCCTTGTTGGGGGCTGCAACCTCTGTCTCCATCCCTACGTCTCGCTACAGTTCTCGAGGCTCGGTGAGCACGAACAGTTCCACAGCGCTCGTCGATGGGAATTTCATCCAACGCGCGCCTTTCGCATTCGTTATTTTTCAATTTTGTTCCCGAATATGATGTGTGGGTTGTATCGTGATGGGCGAGAAAACTAAATGGCCCATCAGTGGTTGAATTACAGTTGAATATTTACACATTTTTATAGGCATGTACTTGAAAAGAAAAAAAAATTATTCCCGCCGTTAAATTATAGCCCTGTTCGTGCGGAATATACACATTTATCACCGAGGTCAAGTCATCTAATCGTGTATTACATACTTCTGTACACGATCCCGTTGTTTTTTAAACTGCATTGAATTTGTTCGAATCGGTATCGCACACAGTTTGTTTTGTTTATTCGTTTTTCCTTTTTTGCCGACTTTCTGGGCTGACGATCATTTCGTACAGCACGTTTCACCGGAAAAATGAAAAAGGATCGACTCGCGCGTACAATGAACTTTGGTACTTAACGTAACAATATTCCGTGGCTCCTGCAGGCGTACTGTCGCCGGACGGGCGGTGCAAATCGTTCGACGAGGCTGCCAACGGTTACACGCGCAGCGAGGCCATCGCGGTCATATTCCTGCAAAAGGCCAAGGACGCGAAGCGGATCTACGCCACCGTCGTCCACGCCAAGACCAACTGCGACGGGTTCAAGGAGCAGGGCATCACCTTTCCCTCGAGTTACATGCAGGGCAAGCTGCTCGAGGACTTTTACGAGGAGATCGGCATACCGCCCACGAGCCTCGACTACATCGAGGCCCACGGCACCGGCACCAAGGTCGGCGACCCCGAGGAGGTCAACGCCCTCGACCGGGTCCTCTGCACCGGGCGCAAGGAGCCACTATGGATCGGCTCGATCAAGTCGAACCTCGGCCACTCGGAGCCCGCCAGTGGACTATGTTCCGTAGCCAAGGTCGTCGTGGGCATGGAGAGCGGTCTCATACCGCCGAACCTTCACTTCAAGAACGTGCGCAAGGGTATCAAGGCCCTCGAGGAGGGCAGGCTGCGGGTCGTCACGGTACCAACCCCGTGGAAGGGCGGCCTGGCCGGCATCAACTCGTTCGGCTTCGGCGGAGCCAACGCCCACGTCCTGCTAAAGTCCAACCCCAAGGAGAAGGTCAACGGCGGCCAGCCGAACGACGATCTGCCCCGACTCGTCGCCGTGTCCGGCAGGACCGAGGAGGCCGTCAATTTCATGCTGAGCGACGTAATAACAACTCCTTCTGCTCTCTCTCTCTCCCTCTCCCTCGCGAGATTTTATCACCTCACCTAGCCATGATCGTTGTATTTGTTTTTCTTGCAACTCAACAGGTTGAAAGCCGACCGGCCGACGTCGAGTACATAAGGCTCCTGCACGACATTCACTCGGAGAACATCAACAGCCACCTGTTCAGGGGCTACACCATACTGCCCCCGAGCGGGCTCATCAAAAACAAAGTCCGCGAGATCCTCAACTACCTGGGCCTGAAGAGGCCCGTTTGGTTCGTCTTCTCCGGCATGGGGTCCCAGTGGCCGGGAATGGGTAAGATCGCTTGCTTCTTGCGCATTAATTCTATAATGTATATATATATATATATATAATATGTGTGGGTGAATTTTGGATTAGGCAAGGCCTTGATGAGGCTGCCGGTATTTGCCGAAGCGATAAGGAAGTGCGACGCGGTTCTGAAACCTCACAGCGTCGACATCGTCAGCATAATCACGAGCAAGGACAAATCGACCTTTGACAACATTCTCAACTCGTTTGTCGGAATCGCTGCCGTACAGGTAATCAAAGCTGTCCATTCAGATTATCCACTTATTTTCTTCAAGCAGGTATCATATATTTAACATACCCGTGTCTAAAATTACGACTCGCGCAGATCGGTCTGGTCGACGTGCTCCGCTCGATCGGCATCGAGCCGGACAACGTGATCGGCCACTCGGTGGGCGAGCTGGGCTGCGCCTACGCCGATGGCTGCTTCACCGCCGAGCAGATGGTCCTCGCGGCCTACTCGCGCGGCCTTGCCTCCATCGAGACCAAAGTCATCCACGGCTCGATGGCGGCCGTCGGTCTCGGCTACGCCGAGCTCAAGGACATGTGTCCGCCCGACATCGAAATTGCCTGCCACAACGCCGCCGACAGCGCGACCATCAGTGGGCCCGCAGAGTCCATGAAGGTCTTTGTCGCCAAGTTGCAGGTAAGTGAGAATATTGTATAGAGTAGCCATTTATATTTCAAGCGCAGTCAAATTATTCGATTCAGTATATTAGAAAGAAAAAGTCCAGGGGTATTGGTGTCATTGGTACGAATCGGTAAAAAAAAGTGATGAAAAAACTCTGCACGACGCAACTTCGAGTTTAATAATTTCATCCTGGGGTAAGGGAAGATGTGTACGCATTGATACTATCGGAAACGCTTTACCCCGGTCTTCCCATTGGTTAAAATTTTGTAAAACGACTCAAACGCGCTGTATCACTTTGGAATCAAAAAATTACGAATAAAGTACATTTGTCACTTCTTCACCGCAGGCGAACAACATATTCGCGAAGGAAGTGCCGTGCAGCAACATACCGTACCACAGTCGCTACATAGCACCGGCCGGGCCAAAATTACTCGCCTACCTCCAGAAGGTGGTGCCAACGCCAAAGCCGCGCAGCCCCAAGTGGGTAAGCACCTCCGTGCCCCGGGGCCAGTGGGACACGGCCGCAGCCCGGCTTTCCTCAGCCGAGTACCACACCAACAACTTGCTCAGTCCCGTCCTCTTCGAAGAGACCTCGGTTCTCATACCGAAGGACGCGATAGCCATCGAAATAGCGCCCCACGGCCTCCTGCAGGCGATACTCCGTAGATCCCTGGATCCGACGATCATTAACATTCCGCTGACCCAGCGAGGCCACGAGGACAACGTTCAGGTGCTACTCCAGGCCCTCGGCAAGCTCTACAACGTTGGGCTTCAACCGCAGCTGGGTAAGCCAACGAGTCTCACGCATATTATTTTCAATGCATGTATTGCGTCAGCTCAACAAAGTATACATAATACATATGTATATCCAAACTCAGCACGATAAATGATGGGATAGGACTAATTTTGCACTGATGGTTTTCACGCAGACAAACTCTACCCGGCCGTCGAGTACCCGGTGAGCCGATCGACGCCGATGATATCGCCTCTGATCAAGTGGGAACACTCCGAGGACTGGTACGTAACGTCCTACAGACTGCAGGAGAAGATAACCTCGGGCGAGAGGGTGATCGAAGTGGCGCTGACCAACGAGGACTTTGAGTTTGTGGCCGGCCACGTCATAGACGGGCGCAATCTATTCCCGGCCACGGGCTACTTGGCCCTCATCTGGGAGACCGTCGGGATGATGCGCGGCGAGCTCTACACGGAAGTCTCGGTCGTATTCGAGAAAGTCAGGTTCCTCAGGGCCACGACCATTACCCCGGACGGATCTGTCGAGTTCACTCTGATGGTGCAAAAAGGTCCAACTTAATTTAATTCTCGTAATCACTTTGAAAAAATATGTTTTGAGCGGAATGTTCTCAATAATTTGGGAAGTAAAAAAATTATATGTACGATTGTGAATGTGAAAGTATACGATTTGTTTCAGGCTCGGGAAGGTTCGAGGTCGTCGAGGGCGGCGTGGCCGTGGTGACGGGCTACGTGCGCGTCATAGACACCATGAGGGACGACTCAGTGGAATCGAAGATGGTTACAGCTGACAGTGGCGAGCCCGAGGAGCTGTCGTCCCGCGACATTTACAAGGAACTGAGGCTCCGCGGCTACCACTACAGCGGACTGTTTCGTGGCGTCATCAGCTCCACCATCAGCGGCACAAAAGGCCGTATCGCCTGGAACAACAACTGGGTTGCCTTCATGGACAACATGCTGCAGATGCAGATCCTGGGCAGCGATACGCGCGGCCTCTTTGTCCCAACGGGCATAATGAAGATGACCATCGACGCCAAGAAACACCTCGACTACATCCGCACGATGTCCGAGGACGCAAGAGGTGAGGAGTGAAGTACTGTCACTGTCACTGAGCCTTTTTTTCATCCGAGCTTTTTTCGTTCCGTCTCATCCCTAGAGTTTCCTGTTTACGTCAACAAGAGTCTCGACATAATCGTCTCTGGTGGCGTCGAGATCCGAGGCCTGAAAGCCAGCGCGATCCCGCGCAGAAAGCCGGCCGGCGAGCCGGTCCTCGAGGAGTACAAGTTCGTCGCGAACGCGGACAGGGCCGAGGTGTCGCTTCGCGAGATAGCGCGCCTCGCCACGCACATCGGCCTGGAAAATCACCTAGGCATCAAGATCAAGACGATAGAGCTGCTCGAGGAGGCGGACCACGTGCCCCAGACTAATAGCCTCATGTCGCCCCTCATACACGAGGCTCTGAATGACATGCCCCTCATCCAGGCGGAGGTCGGCGTCTTTGGCAACAACGTATCGATCGAGAGCGGCGTTCTGCCGGCCGGCGTGGCGGTCGGCGACTTGAAAAAGATAGCGCCCGACGCCAGCGCCCTCCTGTGCGTAGGCCACGGACTGCTAACGCCTGGCCGCGCCGAAAACCTGGAACTGGTCCTCGGGGCCGTGGAACAGGGCGGCTTCCTGCTGTCCCGCGAGGATGCCGAGACCAAGGGCGTGGTCGACGTTGTCCAGAGCAAGGGTCTCGAGGTCATCTTGGAGAAGAAGTGCGGCAAAGAGCTGTTCGTGCTCGTGAGGAAGCGCAGCAAGCCGCCCAGGAAGACGGTCGTCATACCCATCGTCAACGACCGCTTCGACTGGGTCGACGAGATGCGCAACACCATGAAGAAAATTTTGGAGGAGGAGGCTCCCGGCAGCGTAAAGGTTGTCTTCGTAGGCCAGGGAGATTTTGAGAACGGCCTCGTTGGATTCGTCAATTGCATGAGAAAGGAGCCGGGTGGCGAGATAGTCCGTGGTATTCTTATCCAAGACCCAAGAGCGCCCAAGTTCTCGCTCCAGGAGCCTCTCTACGCGAGGGAGCTGCAGAAGGACTTGGCCGTCTGCGTTTTAAGGGAGAACGGCATCTGGGGCAGCTACAGGCATCTGCCGCTGCCCCCTCTGGGACTGAAGCCAGTGCGGCACATCGCCGCCAACCAAGCCACTCGCGGCGATCTCACCTCCCTCACTTGGTACGAGGGCCCGATCCAGGTCGGCTTCGAGAGCGACAACTTGATCAACGTCCTGTTCTCGTCGATCAATTTCCGGTTGGAGATTATATTGTGTTATGTTTTTTTCAATATTATACATCGCTCGGTTATAATAATATTTAAAATCTTATCGATTCCAATAAAGAGACATCATGTTGGCTACCGGCAAACTCGCCGTGGAAGTCGTGGCAAAGACCCGACAGACACAAGAGTGCGTTCTGGGATTCGAGTACTGCGGTACGACGACGGCGGGCAAGCGGATCATGGGCCTTGTCGAAAACCGAGCCATGACCAACATCTGTCTGGCCGATTTCCTCCTCTCCTGGGAGATTCCGAAGGACTGGTCGTTCGAGGACGCGGCGACAGTTCCCTGCGTGTACGGAACTTGCTACTACGCGCTCTACATCAGCGGTATGGTCCCTAATATTATTGAGTTATGACCGGTTCGGCTGAAAACGAAACGATGACACTAATCGGTTGCGATGGTGGAATGCAGGAAAAATGAAGAAGGGCGATAAGGTGCTGATCCACGCGGGCACGGGTGGTGTGGGCCAGGCGGCTATACATCTGGCCCTGCACGAGGGTTGCGAGGTCTTTACGACCGTGGGCACACCAGACAAGCGGAGGTTCATCCGCGAGCACTTCCCCCAGATCCCGGACAGCCACATCGGCAACTCCCGCGACACCAGCTTCGAGCAGCTTATTAGGTTGCAGACGAACGGCCAGGGCGTCGACATCGTCCTGAACAGCCTCGCGGAGGAGAAGCTCCTGGCGTCCGTGCGCTGTCTGGCCCAGGGTGGCCACTTCCTCGAGATCGGCAAGTTCGACCTGGCGGCCAACAACCCCCTCGGCATGGAGTGCTTCCTCAACGAGATCAGCTTCCACGGTATCATGCTGGACAACTTGTTCACCGCTGAAGCGGAAGCCAAGATCAGGCTCAAGGAGATCATGAGCAAGGGCTTGACCAACGGCGCCATCAAGCCTCTCGTCAGGTGAGCTTAAGACCGATCGTGCACCATCATCTGTATTATACATATTATAGTATAATATAGGTGAGCAAATAAAAATCTTGTGTCTTGAAAAATGAGCAGGACGGTGTTCCCGAGAGATCAGTTGGAAGCAGCTTTCCGCTACATGGCAGCTGGAAAACATATGGGCAAGGTAATAATCAAGGTGAGGGACGAAAAGGAGCCACCCAACAAGCTCGTCATGGCAGTGCCGCGCTTTCACTGTCTCGAAGACCGCAGCTACATTCTCCTCGGTGGTCTTGGCGGTTTCGGTCTCGAACTGGGTACGTGCAGTTTGAACGAAAAAATATGTATCCATATATCTTCGTTTAATCATACAACTTATGAATAATGCGTTAAAAATCTTTTCGAGCGCAGCCGACTGGTTGATACTGCGGGGCGCCAAGTACCTGGTCATCACCTCGCGAGTTGGCATAAGGAATGGCTACCAAAAGATGCGCGTCAAGATATGGGAGAGCTACGGGACGAAGGTGGTCATAGTGTCGGGGAAGGACGCGTCGAAGCGCGAGGACTGCCAGTCGATCATCGAAACGGCGTCGAAGCTCGCGCCCGTAGACGGACTGTTCAACCTGGCGGTGGTGCTGAGGGACGCGCTCTGGGACAACCAGACGCCCGAGTCGTTCGAGGAGTCCTTCAGATCGAAGGCCTGGTCGACGAAGCACCTGGACGTCCTCACCAGAAAGCTCTGTCCCAAGCTCAGGCACTTTGTCGTCTTCTCGTCCGTGTCCTGCGGCAGGGGCAACGCTGGCCAGACCAATTACGGGATGTCAAACTCTGTAAGAATAACAATCATGTATATACCATAAGAATAATAAAAACAAAAGCCAACTCTATACTTACCCCGCTATGTACACGAATTTATTTAATCGACTCGTACTAGGTGATGGAACGAATCTGCGAGCGCCGCACGGCCGAGGGCCTGCCCGGACTGGCCGTTCAGTGGGGCGCTGTGGGCGACGTTGGCCTAGTCGCCGACATGCAGGAGGACAACAAAGAACTGGTCATTGGCGGCACCCTCCAGCAGAGGATATCTTCGTGCCTGCAGGAACTCGACGGCTTCCTGCGCCAGAGCGTCTCGATAGTCTCGAGTATGGTGGTGGCCGAGAAGCGAGCGGGCACCGACGGCGACGCAAACATTGTCGACAGCATACTCAACATCATGGGTATAGAGTATAATATTATACAATGAGCGATCAATAATAATACGCTCGGCGTCGAGATTGACGATATATAATGATACGAAAAAACAATCGCAGGCCTGAAGGACCTCAAGACGGTCAGCCCGCAGACATCGCTCGCGGAGCTGGGCATGGACTCGATGATGGCCGTCGAGATAAAGCAGACGCTCGAGCGCGAGTTCGAGCTCTTCCTCACGGCCCAGGATATCCGGAGCCTGAACTTCGCCAAGCTGCAGGAGATGGCGGCCAAGGAGGCGAACGTCGAGAAGAAGCGAGCCGCCGCGGACGCCGACTCGGGCGAAGTGGTCACGGGCATGAAGCTCCTCGTGCGCACCGTCGGCAGCACGGAGGTCGATCCCGAGGTCTGCCTCAGGCTCGCCACCAAGGAGGAGGAGAACAGGGGCGACATATACCTCGTCCCCGGCATCGAGGGCATCGGCACGATATTCGCCGAACTCGCGCCCAAAATCAAGGCGCCCGCGATCTGTCTGCAGCTCGGCACCGACGACGTCGCCCAGGACTCCATCACCAGCATGGCTGACAAACTGTTGCCGGTATGAGTACGCGCGCGCGATATCCGCGATTTGTCAGTGGCGTTGTCTCGTCTGATCCCCTATTTTCAATTTTTTGTATCCTTCGTTCTCGCTGCAGCACATACTGAAGAGGAACAAGAGCCGTCGGGACTTTGTCCTGGTGGGGTACTCGTTCGGTTCCATGATAGCGATCGAGCTCGCGAGGAGGCTGGAGGCGGAGGGCCTGCACGGGCGGCTCGTTCTCATCGATGGTGCCCCAGTGCTCATGAAACTCATTCAGAGCCAACAGCTGGCCTCCAACAGTAACGAGGAACTCCAGAGCAACGTGCTGCTCGGCATCATGGACATGGTTTCGCCCGCCACGAGTCCAGAGGTCGGTTCTTTTTTCATTTTTTTTTATTTATCATCACCTGCATGCGTCAGAGAGTATAACCATTTTTAATACATACAATAATGATATTGATTGTTGCCATCGCAGTTGGTCGTAGAGCTGGAGAAGTGCTCGAATTGGGAGGGAAAGCTGCAGGCCTTCCTCAAGTGCCTGTCCGCGAAGACGACGCTAGGAATGTCCCTGGAAAGTCAAGCAGGCATCTGCACTGCGGTATACAAACGGCTCCTCGCGGTCCAGAGCTACGACGCGTCCAAGCTGCCGCTCTTGAAAACGCCCATCATCCTGCTCAAACCTACGGCGCCAACTTTGCGAGCCGCGCCCGAGGATTACGATCTCTGCAAGGTAATAACGGCTCATAAGTATACATACATATACTACCTTCTCAACACACACCACATCAACTGCTAGTCGTCACGGATATTGCACAAATTAATGCATCTCTACTTACTTACAGATAACGAGAGAGAAGGTGGAAATTCACTACGTCGAGGGGAATCACGTAACGATTTTGGATAACAGTAAAGTTGCCTTGGCCATCAATGGCGAGCCGATAGAGGACGCAGGAGAATTTAAAAAGCAGATAATGGATGGAAACACGTCGAAGGCAGCGGCGCTAGCGCAATAGGCACTCTTTTTTTTTTTTTTTTTTTTTTTTTTCATACGATATCGAATTGTAAATTAATTCAAGTGTAACCGCTCTCGCAAGTATTTCAAAAAGTTAAAAATACCTATCAAAGAAGCTCATCCTTATAACGACTTTCTTCATCAAACCGCATCAAGTGGGAATAGGAGTTCTCTGTTAGTGAATGTTTCAATTTCACAGTTTAGCAATTAAAGACAAATATTTAACAAAAACATAATTATGTACTCAACTATTGAGCACAAATAATTATCTAGAGTTAAGCTTGAATCATACTATTTTAAATAATAATTAATGCCCAAAAACCCAAAGCATTTATATCACCCAAAAATATATTCATTTAACATTTTTCGTGTCTTTTTACGAGTCATTATTGGTATTTAAATTATTGTTGAAATGTTTATCGCAATAGAATAAACCTTTCTCCAACTGTTCGATAACGCTTTATAAATTGAGGGATAAGATTTTATTTTAATAAAAAAAATGTGAAAAATCGGTTCTATAGAAAATTTTTAATTGGATATTCCATGCATACACTTTTTTTATATCTCCACACGGTTAAGATAATATACAGTATTTGCAAAAATAACGATTCATGGTTTAAAAAACACATTCATGTAAAATATAAAGCTTATAACTATTGATTCAAAACCATGCATCTCACTTTGTGATCATTCAAGTACATATCATTTATGCAGTTACCTATAGTATGTACAACATTAAATTAAATTGTTCTTAAAATTAATCAATCTATCCATGACCAGTCACGAAAAATTTTTCCAAAGGCAGTTTGCAGTTATTGTTTGACCCCGATGGATGCAAAACAAATGTTGACATGAATTAAAAGTCCATTGGTTCTAATGTTGGATTACCAAAATTGAGTCCTATTGTTTGATTGAAATCAGGAATACGGTCATTGTTATTGTTATTGCTGCTGCTGCTGAAGGTATTATTGTTTACATTGGCAGTATCAACGTTGTTACTATTGTTGTTATCATCAGATGGGGTCGTTGTTGGGGTATTTCTCGAAAAAATGCGCAAATGTGTGCTTGGTGGTTCCCAAAGTACTAAAGCCATGGAGGGCCTTTCCCTGAAAGAGAAAATCTTATCCAGTCTTACTTTCGGTATTAATTTTATAAAAATATTTTAAAAAAAATAAATGTGTCAACTTACAATTTTGATATTGACTGCACTAGTAAACTTGATGGAAGAATTGGTTCATCTTGCAGTCTTTTAAGCTCATCGGATATGATTAGTTTTGGTTCACTGCTGCTACCATTTGAATCCAAAGAATCTGTCAAGTCTAAATCCACACAACTTAATTGCTCCAATTTTTGTGTGCTGTTGATTGCTGATGGCCCTGCTTCATTCGCGTTTGCTCTAGCACTTATATGCAGTCCTTTGAAGTGTTGAGCCATCTTTTCTTCAGTGAGCAACTGCTTAGTGGGCCTCCTAAAAGTAATTCAAACTTGGCGTTTCGCACTGATTTTCAACTAGGTACAATTTGAATATTTTAAGAAAAATCTTACATGTCAACAAGATCAGGTGCCTCTAATTTTCTTTTAAAAGACCGATCACCTATTGCACATGGACGGCCAGTAAAGTATACCACATCTGGTTGTTGAGAAGATGCAACCCAAGGCATTGACATTGGAGGCACTTGTGGCATTCCCAGCCATTGAGCCTCATTGTGGAGATTATTGTTGCCCTGATGGTTCATGACATGTTGGAATACAGACTGGGGAGTGTGCAGGTGTGATCCACCCATGACACTCTGTGTTCCAATAGTATGAAGTGAGTGAAACTAAATCGACATAGCTAGTGCATGAACAAGAATGGCAAGAGACAACCATCAATATTTCGTTTCTTTTATTTTGAAACAACTTAAATCTTGATAGGATCTGAATGTAATGTAAGAAAATATTTTTTACCATCGAAAATTTTCGATGGATTTAATAGCAAAACACTACAAATTAATAAACATTGACTTTTGTCTCTTAGATTTGTCATCCCTGCTTAACATATATAGCAGTTTAAAAAGGAACCAAGAAGACAAGAAGTGAAGGGAAATAGTGAAAAAACAGAACTAGAGGGAAAACAGGGGTAAAAAAGAGGAACTCACTCAACTCAGGCCCAGGAATTAGGCAAACAATCAAGAGTAACAGGGGGTTATAAAAAAGTTAACAGACTTACTGGCATGGGAGGCACACCAGGAGCCCCAGGAGACAGATCTCTTCCGTTGGTCGCCAGACTAAAAGCTTATAAGTACAAGGAGGAGCAACGAAGGTGTTGCTCTGTCTTCCAGAAGTATCGTGCAAATCTTATTGTGCCCCTCTCTTTTCATACACAGATTCTACTTAGCTTTGAATTTTCTACGCTCTTAAAACTTTTCTTTCTTGACAAAATCTTTCAACAGTACGTATGATACGCATAACGAGTACTTTGCAACACATAATTAAACGTGTGGTCAACACAGACCTTAACGAGAGATTTTTGCACGAAATGAAACTGATTCGTTTCATTCGTTGTATATACAATTAAAAACTGCAGCTAATTCTGCTAATTGCTCTAACTGACCAACTCTGACTGACTGCTCACCAGCTACTGCCTGAGCGGCCTGAGCCTGACCTGACTGCCTCTGCCCTCTGCCATTTGCAGACAATGCTATACCAGTTGGTTGTTGGTTCAGTTGGTAAAGTCGCCCAACAGAGGGCGAAAAGTATCTTGTTGACAGAGGTTGGGATTAGTGTGGGAATCTGGGGGAAAAAGTGTTTGGAAAAATTGAGATTTCGAGACGATTCGAGTACGTTCTGGCTATTTCTTTCCGGAGCAACATCATAGCTCTCATAAGTTCAACAAAATCACTTGAGAATTACAAATTTGCTCTCACTATGATTTATAGACCTGCAAAAAAATTACAAAAAATTATCATAAACCCATTTTTGCCCATCACAGAAACAACAAAATGTTAGTAGCAAAAGCTGATCAATTAAAAAAAATTACACTTTCTTTTCTTTTCTCTAAAATATAAGGCCAACACTTAATAATGAACTAAGCAAGACGGCCAAAAAGACGTTTCTTTTACTGTTTTCGCGATATGTTCGTTTGTTAGTTTCCAAAAAAAAGCCACATTATTAT